>PVKU01014320.1:0-20000 GCA_004027475.1 Anoura caudifer
AACAAGTTAATATGTAAAAATTGCAAACTTTCTTTTATTGGATTCTTCCACATGGTTACTTGACACTAACAATATTTACTCAGCCTTTGTTTTTCTCCTACTTACGGTCCTTCACACACTCTGCCCACAGTCTTCTTTCTGACCCACTTCCCTTTAGGTTGGCTGGCTAGAAACTCACAAGTCAAATTGTTTCTTAAAGTTAATGCCAATTCAGACAGAGCAACCATATTAAGATGGACTTTAAGCCCTGGTCTCTCTCTCTGAGATGAGACTCATTGTTAAAGATCTCTAATGCTAGATAACCTAGGAAGAAACTTACAAATCAATGTATACTAAATCTAGATAGTACAATCAAGAATTCCCAGATCTGTATCAATTGGCTTAAGTGTTATTCCCTCATATGGGAAGGGAATAATGAAGGTGACTTAAGAGACCCAGGTCTGTTTCATTACCCTGCACATGAACAGCACATTGTTTCAGCATCATTTGTTTAAAAAGTCTATTCCTTGTTTATTGAATTGCCTTTGACCTTTGTAAAAAAAAAAAAAATCAGCTGGCAATATTTATGTGGGTCTGTTACTGTTCTTTGTTCCATTGATCTATACTTATACCAATATAATACTGCCTTGATGAGTATATATTTATTGTAAAAAATACACTGTTAAGCTTAACTTTTTCTTAGATTAAAACCCTAAAAGTTTAACTTATTGAAAATTTCTCACACAATGTTTGGTTATTTAATTTTATATGCCTGATTTCCTCATAGAAAATTAGTAGTTAAGGTTAACCTGAGTTCCCAAGATGTATTGAATAAAGTAAAATCAAGACAAACCATCCTTCACATCAGAAGATGAGCAGGAACATATTGAAAGTATTTTTAAGCGATAGTAGGACCATATGGTTGGGGAAGGGTAGAGAAGGAAAGTAGTTGTGGTGGGATATTGTGAGAAAAGAAAATAGGAATAATTCAGTGTGTGCAATGTGAACAAGAAGAGGAATAATACTGTGGTAATATATTTTACCCCCCTGACATCTTCTCTCTTCCAAGATTAATCTATTGACAGCTAATCAAGCCAGTTCATTGTGTAGATGAACATAGGACGCAGAGGATGCAGCAAATTTGTGGAGTAACATACTGACCAGAGTTAATTTTCTTAAGTAAAAAGGATCCATGAAATAGAAAAGCTGTCTAACTTTTAAATGCTGCTTTTCCCACAAATATAGTAACCAGATTGCAGAGCTGAAGTCCTTCTGTTCCACTGATACATGTCTCCTTACAAAGATTTGGCTCCCAGATGGTCATTCTATCGGTATCACCTACTCCCCCCAAAGAAATAATACTAGCTGCTGAATTTTTTTCTCTAACATGAATATATTTAGCTATCTTTTGCTGTACTTCACACTGAGAGTACAACTCTGAGTCAAGCTGAGACAGTCTCATCTTGTTTATCTTGCATGAGTCATTCCTATTTTTTATTACACTTTAAAAAAAAATTTCATAAATTTATTTTAGAGAGAGGAGGAGGTAGGGTAAAGGAGAAGGAGAGAAGCATTGATGTGTGAAAGGAACATCGATTGGTTGCCTCTCTCATCCCCCAACCAGGGACTAGACCTACAACCCAGGCATGTGCCCTGATGGGATACTGAACTGGCAACCCTTTGGTTTGTGGGATGAAGCCCATCCAACTGAGCCACACTGGTTTTATTATTCTTAAGTTAATTTGGAAATACTTTTGCAGTTATTTCAGTCTCATTTCACCTTGTATTTTGGCCCTGTGCTGCAAATATTGGTGGTCAAAGAGAACTCCCAGGCATACCTTCTCATGCTGAATGAATCACTTGATACACACACACACACACACACACACACACACACACACACAGAGTCCGGCACAAAAAACATCCCCCTTTTACTACAAAATCCTTTATTACAAAATCATAAGCATGTAATTCAGTAACATCACAATATCACACTCATGCACACCATATGACATTTTAGGTGAAATATTTAAATTAAAACTCTAAATTTTTACACCCATATTATTACCCTACCAACCATACTCTAGTAGGTGTTACTTCTGCTGGACTCTGTGTATATTTTTTCTGTTGATCACTCTCAAACAAAATGCAAGGTCTGGGAATCTGAGTTTTTTTGTTTTTGCCTACTTCTTTTATGGTTGTATTCCCAAAACATTTTAGCAATTCAAAAATATCTTTTTTGAATTAATAAATAATAATCATAATATCTTGATCATGCTGCATGTATCACATTCAATAGTTATTTTAATGAAAATGAAATTATATCGAGGCGCTTTCTTGTCCATGAAAATTTGTAGGTGCCTCAGATAAGATTCTAAATTGTATTTTCAGGATGGATCATTTCAGGATAAAAGTATACTGATTGTGTTGGGAACTCAAAATGCTTCAGAGTGCTCCATGTGTTCTCAGAGAATATCAGAAGTCCATTGTGCAGCCCGAGCCCTGTACCAGGTACCAGGAATACAAAGATTCTAAATTAGTATCTATTTCACATACAATGGTCCTAAAATTTCATCAAAGGGAATAAAGTAATCTGAAAAAAAAAAGCTATAAGTGAATTGTTATATTTCATCATCTGCAAGCCAACATATAAAAAAGTAGACATAGATATTACAAGTGACCTAAAATAGATCTTGATAAGAAAATGGCTATCAAAATTCTTATTGTGCACATTCATACAGAAAGCAATCTCTAGTGTTTCTTTCTCTTCTTTTAAGGACACCAGTCCTGTTTGAAATTCAGTCATATTAAAAGGTAGGACTTAAACATATGAATTTTGATAAGACAATCAGTCCATAACATTTTTTCATGGTGAAAGCAAAAGACTTACATAAATGTTTATCTACTCTTGTCTGACCTAACTCCTAGTATCCATGAAGGAGACTGAAAAAGTCATCTCGACCGTATTTGGGCACTCCAGAAATTCTGACGTGAGGTGTCTGTAAAATCGAAGATGCAGCAGAGTCACTTCATAATGAAACTTGCCACATTCATGAAGAGAACACATTCGTGTTTAATACAGCTCAAATACAGTTCTAAGAAAAAATTTGGTTTTACTTTTGAGGCATACAAATGTTACCTACCTAAATAAATAAAAAGCCAGCTCTATTCCCTAGCAGTTATTATTGATAAAATGGCAACCCAGGGATACTCAGAATGATTAGAGAAGATATTAGGTTATACTGCAGAAACAAAGAGATCCTAAATCAGTGGCTTAAAAAAGCAAAGATGTATTTTTTCCCAAGAAGGTTTTTTTTGTTGTTGTTGTTGGCTTGGTTTAATCTGCTTTTCATTTGCTTTTTGTATTTCTAATTTATCAGAAATTTTGTCAAATCTTTTAAAGGATGAGAAGTTTTTATTGAGTGATTTGATTTTATTACTTGTCCAATTTCCTTTGAGAACCTAGTTGTATATTGTGATATAGGATGGATTTAGTCAAAATTTGTTTTTACCTTCATAAAGAAAAAATATCAACTAAATTAGTGCCTTCAAAACCTTTTGTTATTCCTTTTTAAAGAATGGTTAACAAACATTAGTGAACTTCAGAATCACTTGACATCTTGGTCATTGCAGACTGCTGAGCTACACCCTAGAGTTTCTGATTCAATTGTTTTGAGGTGGGCCTGAGAATTTGCATTGGCAACATGTTACCAGGTGATGCCAGGACTGCTGGTCCGGGGACGACACTGCTCTTAAGCATATGACATACAGCTCATTACAGTTTCCTCTATATCGGCTGGCTGTTATAGTAGGCATGTTCTTTCAAGAATGAGACCACTTATTATTTATTCTGTTAAGCTCAACACTAAGCAGACATGCTGAAACATAATAGACATTGAATGAGTTTTTAATGAATGAATAAAGTATCTACTCTGTATCTTCATATCATCATATTTTAAAAATATACATGGTTAACCCTAAAATTGATTTCAGTTCTTTAAAATAATAGATGAGAAAATGAGGCTCGCACTGTCCTGTGCTTTATTCAACAGACTAGACTCAGTTCAACCCAAACTTTATGATTTTCATAAACTGAAAGTGAATCATCTGCATCAAGATAATCTATCAACTATAAGTTATTAATATCAACACTTGTGTGCAGAAATGAAGGAAGCAGTCATGAATAGAGGAAGGAGCTGGTGGCAATGCAGTGGTCTTCTCCAGACTCACAAGGATCCTTGAAGTCTGGATAGTTTTTCAGAGTTTTGTCACATTGCACAGAGAGGCCTGAGTCTCATACCAAGCAGTCATCAGATCTAGGCTGTGCCTGAGAAGGGAGTGCCTAGGGTAAGGCAGCTCTCCTTAGCCAAGGGCAATTTCCAGAGTGCTGGGAATACATATACTTTTATATTAGAAATGTCTTATTGTCAAGATCAAATTAGTTACTAATAATAATATTAAAAGAGTACAATTATAAAGTTTAGATATATATCCCTAACTGTGTCTCGACAAGATTTCAAGCAGCTCCAAGGAAGGAAATACATTTTATATCTATTACCACTGTCTTTGCAAGAAATATTATTATTGATTGTCTACCTAAATATTAAAAATTTAAAACTGGATGTATTCTTTTTCAATGACACAACAAACACTAAGAATCTAGTTTTGATTTGTAAAGTTATTAAAGTCTGCATGCACATGTACATAGTTAAAATGTGCAACATTCTTGCACCTGTTATTTGATCTCATATTGTCTGTCATATATTAGCCAGGAGTGGATACTGGCCTTAAACAAAAGTACCTTATAGACACTGAGAAAACAAGTTATTTTTGATACTTACATTAAATGAACAACATGAAGGATCATACCAAAAGTGGACTCAAACTTCTCTATCTTTCTCACTCTATCTAGAAGCACATGATAGGTGGATCGTTTTAGGAAACTAGAGCTGTAGAATTAAGAAACCTCACTATTAATTTATCATGATGAGAAGGGGAGATGTGGGACATGACATCCTTACAATTTGGCAGACAGCAGGATTACATGAACTGTCCTTCAGTGTGCCTGTTAGTATTACTGGGAAGTATCAAAACAAATATTTCCATATAAAAGTAGGTATAAATGTATCTCTGTAGTAACACTTGACTCATTTACTTGTCTCTCAGACTTTCTATTCACTTACTGGCATGTGGTTGTTGGATGATAGTACCTATTGAAAATATTAATGATTATATGAAAAAAGTCCTTACACATAGGTAAACAAAGAAGTCTCTGTGATATAAAAATAAATTGAGTATTTGAATATTTTTATATATGTCTATTTCTGTTTTTATTATTCCTAATCTAAAACAAATAAATCAAATATTATGAATGCTCTCTGGTTCAAATTCTCATCATCTATACAGACTATTACAGCATTCTTTTAACCAACATCTGTTTTCCTATCCACTGTAAATACTATGTTGATTCTGGAGCACACGGAATTATGATTACTCATGTTCAAAATGTTCAATGGATATTTATTGCTTATCTGATACTAAAAGTTTTGTTTCAAAGGACTTTATGTTTTTATGACTAGTCATTCTCTCAACTCAATTCCACTCAATATTTTATTGTGGTTATGCCAAACTTCTCATTATTTCTCCCTCTTACAGATCTCCTCACCTCCAGTATTCCTCTGTCAAAAAATGTGTCTTCTATTTTTTCCTCTCCAAGTGAACAGCTACTCATGCTTTCTGAACCTATCTCACATGGCGTCTTCTCGGTGTGATAGTGCCTTACTTCCTTAGGCCTACACAGTCTAGCCCCACACTGTGTTACCATGGCATGCTATACATATAACTCATAGTATAGATCTGTTTTCCCAGTATATTGTGAGCTCCTCAAGGCAAGGACTATGTTTTACTCATCTTTGGATCCCTTAAGCCCATTGTTGCTGTTACCATGTAAATACATTATTGATGTCTGTCCAATTAAGGTCATGTAGAACACTGAATGTTCTTATTATAATGCATTTGATTAGTTTAGCCTAAGAACTAAATATTCCTAAGAACTAAAATTGTACAATTGTTCTGTACATTTATTCTTTTGTTCTAAGTAGAAATTATTTATTCATTTAGACATTTATACATAATAGAAAACTGCAGAAGAAGATAAAATTGAAATAAAGGAAATGTAGGGTTTGGGGTTCAATAAGAATTCAACAAGTATTCCTTGAGGCTTTGCTGGCCCACAGCATTGTGCTCATTGCTAGTAGATCTCAGTCCCTGCCTTCCACATGTTTGTGAGAGCTGATAGAGAGGAGAGTCAGGCTTCTCGAATATAAAATTATATTTTAAAAGGCCTTGTGCTGGCAGGTGATGCCAATATGGTACAGAAACCATAAAGAAAACAAGCAATCATTTAAATGTTTTATAATGTTTACTTGGGTTTATAAAACATGTTCACGGTTAAGTATTTTAAATGTTAAGTACATGGGTAGTTGTAGTGATTTTAATTTTAAATAAAATGATCTAATAAGGTTTGTGTATATATATCAAGAAGACAGTATAAGTTAAAGTTTGAAAGAGATTAATTTGTATCAATTTCAGTCATCCCAAATTAAAATATAAAATCCCTGCAACTGTTACAACAGACAATTATTATATTTAGTATTAATCATTTTATTTTTTAGCAAACAAAGAATTAGCAGACAGGCAATTCTAGACATAAGTGCATTCATTTTTTTCTAAATTCTTTTTGAAGTGAGAGTTTAATTATGAGGAGATAACTGGAAGTGTTATGATCTGAATTCAAATTAATATTTGATTAAATTTCATAACACAACATAGAACTATAACTGGAATGAACAGTTTGGTAAAATTAAAATTACTTAGTAATAGATATTAAGTTAAGTAACTACTAAATTAATAATTTCTTAGGGTGTAGTAGCAGGTGCCAGAGGAATAGTAAAGATATTCCAAAAGCACAACCCTGGTAGACTTTCAGAGATTAGAGGCTATGCAGCTGAATCTCAATTTATATCAGCTACAGCCTTTCAAACGTGTGATGACATTTTATAAATCTCTGCAAATCACTAATGGGTACTGACAACAAAAGCAGTTAATGTTCCTCATCTACAAGTTATTATTTATTTATTTATTCCTCACCCAAGGTCATTTTTTCATTGTTTTTAGAGGGGGCGGGGAGAAAAAGAGAGAGAGAGAGAGAAAGATCAACCAGCCACCTCTCCTAATGTGCCCTGACCAGGGTTAGAACCAACAGCCTGGGTATGTGCCCTGACTGACAATCAAGTCTGCAGCCCTTCAGTCCATGGGATGATGATCCAACCAACTGAGCCGTATCAGCCAGAGCTCTATAATTTTAAAGGCAAAAGGAGAAACTTTGTATTGAAATTAGTTATGTGCTAAAAAAGAAAGTAGAATCCCTGGCATTTGCAAATATGCAAGAAAAAATTATGGGAACCATTTGGAAGAGAAGCATCTGGCACAGGGGAAAAGTTCCTAATTACTAAATCGTAACAGACATCCTTAGAGCTAGGTAAAGCTGGGAGGGGAAAAGAGGCTGGGCTGGGATTCAACGGCAATTCGAGCTGTTAGGTTTAAGACACTGCGCTAGTTGCTACAAGAATGCAACCTCTTCCTTCAATGTGCTTTAAAAAGATTAGGTATAAGTTGCCTGCTGATATGTAACAGAGAATACAGTGAAAGTCTTAACAAAATTATGGTGTATAATGGTCTTTAAAGATATGAATATATTTTTGTTTTATGAGTAAGGGTAAGAGACAGGCAAAGCCTTTAAGGAGGAAGTTACTTTTGAGATAATCTCAACAGCACTGGTTCAGACATTGGTAGTAATTAATGCAGTAGAGGCCAGAAACCAGTTTTTTTTTTTTTTTTTTTTTTGGCTACAACAAGCTCTTTGGTTGCTGAGTGTAGAAGTAGCCCTGGAAACTTTTTCTGGAGAGCTAAGTTTTGATTTTTGCTCAGCCAACTATATATTGAATTATGAATGAGATCTAGTTTTCTCGGCTACATATTAAGGGAGTGAACTAGGTAATCATTAAAGTCACTCCTGTTCTAAAATGCTATTATTGCAAAAGAATACATTAGTCCCTGTTTTGAATGCCTAAAATGTTGAAGAATTTCTTTTTAATTTGTAGGTAACTGAAAACTGCTGAAAGTTTTCTGAGTAAGGTATGATTAAAGTTATACAATTAGAAAATTAATTTAATGAGTATACATAGGATTCATTCTTATGGGAAGATCACTTAGGGTCTCTAATATTCCTAGATAAGAGGTAATGAAGGGCTGGCAGAGGGAATATATTATAGAAGCTGAGTTTGTAAGACTAGTTCTCACTATTAATCAGTGCCAATGAGACAGGAAAAAGAAATGAGAAAAAAGAAAGTACAGAGCTCCCAGCCTTGTTATCTGAGAAGACTGGTTCTTACTATTAATCAGTGCCAATGAGACAGGGGAAAGAAATGAAATAATTAAAAAAGTACATAGCTTTCAGCCTTGTTTTTACCAGAGTAACCTAGGAAAATTTTATGTGTAAGAATCAATGCAAGACATTTGGGATGAAGCTGTTCTACTGCTGACTGGAAATGCAGATTTACATCCTCCTTTCCCAAGATATCGATTAGAATAGAGCTCATAAATTGAAATGGCTCCTGAGACTACGGGAGTGACAGGCTGTGGTCAAAGCAATGAGGTCATGAGGAATGCAACACCTGCCTTTCTGAGGGAGGTAGCTACCACCCAGCCTCAACGCACTGGGTGTCCTTCCCACTGCAGACCCCGCTTCTCTGAAACAAGCTAGAAATTCAGATTGTCTCCAGTTTTAGATTATTGATAAGGAAACTAATGATGAAATTAAGTAACTGTGGGGAATAAACAAAACATGACTCTAAGCCACACTGGTATACAGACTGCTAGATATAAGTTTGGGAATGTTAAGCTATATTAACCTTTTCAGCATAGGTAGAAAGATAACACTGATCAAAATTGTGGGAAAGAATGGAGATTTTCAACATAATAATTTTAAAGAAAGTAGTCAAAGAAAAGATCCTCAAATATTTTTTTTTATACTTACAAAGTCAAGAAAACAATGGACTCTATATAGTCTGGATATCAGAAATGAGAAAAAATATGATGACATATTTGACATAAATACCTATTAGATTAAATATTTTGCTTGTCCGAATACCTTGAGATACTTATTGCACTGTGAAGTTATCATCCATTATAAGAAAACAACATGGAAACAAATACTTAGAAGTTTTAATTATTAATTTATATTATTAGGCATACGAACAAGTCCTCAGTCATGTCTTTATAGAAACAGTTATAAAAAAAAGTGGCATATGAGTCTGATTTAATGTTTAGAAGGTACTTTAAAGTGTTCCATTACCCAGGCTTTGTTTATTGACTTAGAGACTGTATTAGAAGAGCAAGGTGTGGCTGTATCTTGCTGGACACAGCTCAGTCTCCTATGGCAAGAAATCAAGAATCACAATTGAAGATATGCTTCATATTTTCTACAAAAAGAAATAGCTCCTCAAACAGATGGTTGACTGCAAGATTTTGCCACATTTCTCAAATATTCTTTGTAAGCCACCAGCAGTCCAATTTAATTCTGTCTATGAGAAAGGAGCTATGAGTGGATGATGAGTCAGGCACATTACCTGTAATTTTACAAAAATCAAATGCAACAATATCTTGAATAGCAATTCTAAGATATTAGAAAAGCTTTATTTGAAAAGATTTTCCAAACATGTAAAGGTTTTTCAAGGTAATGTCAGAACATAGCAATAAATAATATTGTTTATTATGTGTCTGGTGTGGCTCAGTGGATTGAGTGCTGGCCTGCAAACCAAGGGGTCACTGGTTCAATTTCCATTCTGGGCACATGCCTGGGTTGTAGACCAGATCCCCAATGAGGGGACATGTGAGAGGCAACCACACATTGATGTTTCTCTTCCTCTCTTTCTCTTTCCCACTGTCTCTAAAAATAAATAAATAAAGTATTTACAGATGAGATCAGGCGCATTCAGGATGGTAAGTCCATAGACAAAATCTTTATAAAAACGAATATTAAAGTGGGTGACAAAATTAGAAAAACAACTGTGTGTGTGTGCAATTTGTACATGGAACAGTAAGCACATAATAAGTACTTGCTGAAGTCCCATTTGTTCATTCTTTTTCTTATGTCCCTTGCTCTAGGGGACATGTTGGTGAAAATATTATTGTGTGGAATAGCTGAGATTTTCCTCCCTATTTCTCCTCTAGGACTTTATGCTGTTGTGACTTATATTTAAATCTTTTATCCATCTTGAGTTTATTTTTGTGTATGGTGTAAGTTGGTAGTCTAGTTTCATTTTTTTGCATGTAGCTGTCCAGATCTCCCAACACCATTTGTTGAAAAGGCTATTTTTACTCCATTTTATGCTTCTGCCCCCTTTGGTGAATATTAATTGACCATAGATACTTGAGTTTATTGCTGGACTCTGTTCTATTCCACTGGTGTGTATCTGTTCTTATGCCAGTACCAGACTCTTCTGACTACTGTGGCCTAGGCAGGGGAGTGTGGTGAGGGGAAAACGCAGACAACAGTACTTGTACAACAATAAAAAAATGAAAAAGAAGTACTAGGGTTGCATAATTTTTTCTACTCTTACTGATCACATATTTGTCTTGCATTTTTTTTGACAGCCATCTATAGAACTCAAGAGACCCAACTGACTTTTTTTTTCTTTTCAGTTTTTCCCACCATACCTGTTGACTCTAGAAACTTGCTGTTTTTCTGTCCCTATCAATTATTATTTTTATCCTTACAACTTATCTTTTCTTCTTGATATATAAAAAAGCTCACATTTCTTCATAATTTAATAAGCTTTTTCTTCTAGATATCTATTGTTGTTCACTAAATAGTACCACCCCAGATTAGTGGCCAAAACAGAACCATTTTATTTGGCTCTTGGACTTCATGAATCAGGAATTCAGACAGGACACAGATGACTTGTGTCTTCTCAAGGATGTCCTAGACCTCAACAAAGAATTCCTGATACCTGAGGGTAGCTCAAAACTCTAAAGTCCAAAATCATTTTGGCAGCTTTTGTGCAGCCATGACTGGTCTCTGGCATGACTCCAAGCCTGGGCTCAGCTAAAACTTTTGACCGTGACACCTACACTCGTTATTGCCACATGGACTTAGCTTCTCACTCCATAGTGCCTGGGAACTGAGAATGGGTGTCTAGAGAATGAGATGTTAAAATGAGAGAATGAGGTGAATGGTATGTGAGTGGATAAAAAAGCTGTGGCACATTTATACATGGAATACTACTTAGCCATAAAAAGGAAAGAAATCTTACCCTTTGTGATAGCATGGATGGACCTGGACGGTATTATACTGAGGAGAATAAGTCAGTCAGATAAAGACAAATACTACATGATTTCACTCATGCATGGAATCTAATGAACAGAATAAACCAATAAGCAAATAGAAACAGATTCATAGATGTAGAACACATGGACAGCTCTCACAGGGGAAGGGGGCTGTAGGGCTGAGTCAAAAAAGTTAAAGAACTAAGCAAAAACAAAGAAAATACTCATAGACACAGGCAACAGTATTGTGATTACCACAGGAAAAAGGAGGTTGGAGGAGGTAGAAGATGGTAAAGGGAGAGTAAAGAGTGATGGAAGGAGACTTGATCTGGTGTGATGAACACACAGTAGAACATACAGGTGATTATTATAGAATTGTACACCTGAAGCGTACATAATTTTATTAACCAATGTCACCCCAGTAAATTCTATAAAAAAAGGGAGACCCAGGCTGAGGCTGAAACACTTTTTATGACCTAGCCTTGAGAGTCAGAGACTCTCACTTCCACCACCTTCTATTGGTTGTGGGAGTCAAGATCCAGATTCAAGAGTGGGGACATCAATTGAACCGCCTAATGGAAAGATGTGTCAAAAATTCTGTAATCATTTTTACTATATATATGTATATGTATATATATATAATTTTAACCAATTTTTATCTATCTCTTTCTACTTATTCAATCTTACATATTTCATTAAATATTAAATTTGCTGAATATTGGTTTACAGTTTGTCTCTCCATATTCTCACAACAGACTCAGCAACCTGCTTCTTGTCAATGCTATCCCTTTGAATTTCTCTCTAAAAATCTCCAATAGCATTCCGATTACCAAACACAATCTTCAGTTATCACCATGATGTTGATTACACTTATTAAGCATTTACTACATGCAATATATTATTTATTTAGTCCTTATAATAACACCATGAAGAAGGTAATTCTTTCCTGTCATAGACCATAAAAATAATACATGAAAAAAATTAAATATTTTTTTAAGATTTTATTTATTGTTAGACAGAAGGGAAGGGAGGGAGAAAGAAAGGGGGAGAAACATCAATGTGCAGTTACCTCTTGCATGCCCCCTAGTGGGGACTTGGTCCACAACTCAAGCATGTGCTCTGACTGGGAATCTAACCGGTGACCCTTTGGTTAGCAGGGCAGCACTCAATCCATTGAGCTACACAAGCCAGGGCAATGATTTTTATAAGGTATTCAAATGTTAAATATTTAAGGCAGAAATTAAACCCTCATGGTTATTTAAAAATTGGCCATCCTTCTCTACTGTCACTAAACAAGAGAGAATTTGACACTCACACTATAAATGCCATGTGCAATATTAGACAATAATTCAGTTATGTCTGCTTGTTTTATCTACAGACATTTCCAATTACATTTTTAAAAGTTAGTGTTATTCAGACATCAAAGGTATTTAATTCCACCTCTAGGTACACCTAGGGGGAAAAAAGCAACCAGAGGCTTGCATTCTACTAACTGAAATGCAAATGGATCTTGCTTGACTGTTCCTATCCTGTGCAAGTCAACAATATCTTTGTTGTATCTCATTTTCTTGGTCTTATAAAAGTTAGTGGTTGGAATGCAAAATATGCACAATTTCAAACCTTTGCCACATAAAGGCAAACTCATCCCCTTCCTCACTGGCTGTTTAATGTATATGACATAATTGTTGTAAGTGCCAACAAACATTTGAGGTAGTAGGTATTAAGGTAAATGTTTTGCTGATCTGCATATAAGGGGAAGAAAGCTGGACCGGGAACCATGGCAGCCAGGAGATTGAAAACCGGTCAGACTCAGTTTGAATGATCAGTTATAAATTCTTATTAGTTAGACTCATCAAGTTATGTAGCTGCCTAAAGAAAAGCCATGAAGAAATATATATATATATATATATATATATATATATATATATATATATATATATATATAAAATCAACCTTTGGCATTTTTTTACCTCCTGAGATCACCTCCCTAAGCGTCTTCTAAATCTGAAACACTACTTAAGGTCCCCTAGCAAAGGGAAGAGGTAATATTTAAGAGTTTTAAAGTACACCTGGAAAGGAAAATACCTTCTATGCAGTTTAATTTATAAGAGATAAATGATGAAGGAAGTAAGGCTAAAGATATGAAGGGTGTTCAAACTTAAAATCTGAAATAAATCTTCCTCAGAAGTACATGCTTCTTACTCTGAGCTCTTACAACATATACCTTATACAACAACTTATTTTTCTTTAACTTTTATTTAATTACATAAATAGATGACTTCTCTGTTAGATAAGTCTCTGTTTTATTAATATTTAAAAGAAAGAAATATCTTACTTATGTTAACTCTTTGGGATATAACAACATTATCTTTCACATGGGCACAACCACAATATTTCTTGGATTATGTTTTGTGTTTGTAAAAGCGATGCACAACATAATGGTTAAGCAATCATTGTGAACATTGCAAAATTTCTAAGATTTTTTATGATGGTTGACAGGGGAATATTTCAAATGGCTCCAAGTAGTCAAGAACTTGCCTGTGTATGTGTGCAGGATGCATTTTAGGAATGTATGTATTAATAGATAAACAGTGAAAAATAAGCTTGTGGCAATTTTATATTATGTTTTTTAAATTTTCTGAAATGTTGACAATGAAAGCATATTATTTTCAATTTTATTGAAAATACACAACTAAATTGAGTCCTGGCCTCTTTAGAAGATGAGTAGCACACAAACACACACGAATGACAGGTGAAGTTATGGGTGTGATGCAGAGTGGAGAGGAAGATAAATGAGACAGGGAGTAGAGGGGATGTAGGAGGTATTGCAGTATTGTGGGGCAGGATAAACATGAAAATTGATGGGTTTTATAGACAATGTCCTTTTACTTTAGACCTCTCCTTTATGCCAACCCTACCTTCATTAAAAATGTTGTGATTTAGGTAAAATTCCCATGCTTCACAGTCTTCAAGTTAGAACAAGTTAAACATGTAAAATATCTAAATCTTTCTATGTGATAGACATTAAGGATACAAATCGTAGAAAGTAATTGATCATCAAAATCAAAGTAATTTATTTCCTTAAACAGTGTCGTACACTCCTGTATATGTGTGAAACAATACTGTAACTAAGCAAAAATGGCCCAGTGCTTTCTCTAGAACACTTGCTTCTGGAAGATAAGACTGTAAAACAACTAAGAAAATTACTTATAAAGGCAAATAATTTCCTCATCAAGAAGTGCTTCAATACTGTTTTCCATAGTGGAAGAAAAATACCATATGAGCTCACCTATAAGTGGAACCTAATCAACAAAACAAGCAAGCAAGCAAAATATAACCAGAGACTATGAAATTAAGAACAAACTGACAGTAGCCAGAGAGGAGGTAGGAGGGGATAATGGGGGAAAAGGAGGAAGGGTTTTCAGGAACACATACAAAGGACAGACGGACAAAACCAAAGATGGGTGGGATCAAGGGTGGGAAAAAGGGATGGCTGGGGTGAGGGGAATGGTGGGAGTAAAATGGAGACAACTGCACTGAATGACAATTTAATAAAAAAATAAGAATAAATGAAAATAAATAAATAAATTTTTAAAAATACAGAAAAAATAAAATAAAGAAGTACTTTAAGACCTTCCTTCGTTCTGTTTGTCTACCAATCTGAAGCTATTATGCTAATTCCAGTTTCACACCTTGCAAGACAAACCTAAGATCATGCAGGCAGCTTAAGACCTAAAATATTGTAAATATCTTCCCGTGACCTCTCGTTCTAAGATACTACAAGACTCAAAGTAGAGTTCTCTCTTACTGCATGAAATCTGGTAAACATAGCTTTACTTAAACAATTGTTTTTTGGGGGGTGTGGGGAGTGTTTCGAAGGTGTCAACTGCTAGCACATTGTTTCTGTCTTAAAGGAACTAAGAAGTTAAAAAATGCAATATCTTAACATTATCTACATAGCAGTTTATCAGACTTAAAGAAACGAAAATTTTTAGCCAACATTGTCCATCCACTATGATCCTCAGGGGCTCTATATTTACTTTATTCATTCAGCTATTTAAAATGGATGGTTATGTAAATTAAGAACTTACGCATGAGTCTGTGTCTAACACACATATCTATGAAACTTTATTTTCCCTATACTCAAAAATATTGAAATGTAATGGAGAGACAAACATGTAAGCCACTATAGGAAAAAAATGACAATAATACAATCTGGCATGCACAGGCAGCAATGGAACTGTAGAGAATGCTTATGTGTGCCTTGAGAAGTCATAGAAAATGTCAGGAGGTTTGTGAGTCAATAATAAGTTAATCAAAAAGCATTTGAAATCAAAAATAATATACACAAAATATGTGAGCATGCAATGCTGGCATTTGTGCGGCAGTCTAATATAGTTAGACCGTATAAACTAAAATGTATGAAAGCAGTAGACTTGAGGGGTCCTTTGTGCTCTGTTAGAAAGTTGCCACAGTGCCCATTTATTAATAATAATACTTGAAGGATATTTAGCACAAAAAATTTTGCTTCTCACTACATGTTAGCTTGTCCCTCTGGCAGCATGCTGAAGGATGATTTATTAGGCCCTGATAATGAATGGGATGAGACTTTAGGCAGAGTGACTAGAAGAAAGCTATTGCAGCAGTTCAGAGGAACATAAAGACAACCTGACATCCTGTGGAAGGGGGAGGATTAGAACAAGAGAAATTTAGTAAGTTGAAATAGCTTGTTTAAATAATAAGCTAGTTAAATAATTGATTAATCATTAAGATGAAAATGGTCCAAGCAAGGGGCAATTTTCAGATCACTAGCAATGATGGTATTTAGATCACAACCAATAATAGGTGGTTGTTTGATGATTATTGTGCTATTTAGTCAAAGTACTGATGGAGGAAAATTACTTTCACCATACATATATATCAGCCTTAAAACATTTATGAACTCATTACAAACATATGAATCTTATTTGATAGGTCAATAATATTGATCTACTCAATCACGTGCAGTTTTTTTAATTTAACTAACTATGCAGAAACAGATGGCCATGCAGAGAATAGTTAATATTGATAAAGAGAAATGATTACTATAAAAGTACTTAAAATAATGTATACATGGTTTTTATATCCATCAATGCCAGCAACTGTAAAGTGTCAATCAAATCTTGAACTTAAACCTATTGAAAAGATAATAAATAAGAGAGTCTAACCCATAATGTCTACTGTATTAAGTTTTATTATCCAGTTTGTCCTGCCTGATCAGTGTGAAGGGGCATTTGGAGGTAAGAAAATCATTTTTGCCCTTGCATTCTATGAGAAATCTGCACCCAAAAATGTTTGGTTCAAATAGAGCTTTAAAAATGGAAAGGTTGTAGGCTTGGATAGGGAAAGATGGTGATTTTTAGAATAGTAAAGTAAAATTGAAACACGATATGTTTGCTTTAATGTCAAAGAATTGTGGGGGCTATGAAGTCTATGAGTTGTTTTATGTGTATTATTTTTATAGTAACAGTGTTGAATTCCAGCATCCTTCTATATAAATACATACTCATTCGTCCTGTGCAGCTCAACAATGTTTCCTTATGGATGAAAGTGAAACAGCCTTTACTTCTTAAGGAAAGACCCTGAAAAAAAGATACATTGCAGAACTCGGAGGTGGTAATTTCATCATGCTGTTTCTAGCTCAGTTGCATGTATTAACTAATGCACTGGTAGCAGGGATCCTAGCAGTTTGGTGGGTTGGTACAAGGCATGAAACTATTAATTTTTTTTTTTTTACTTTACTATCACATATGAATAGAAAGTCACACCAGGCCTAGAAATGGGAAGTTGTGTTTTCTTAATAGTACAAGTATCTTGTATTCATTGTTTTGAAGTTCAGATTTTATTTTTTTAGTAATGTGAGGCCAACAGATCAGGAGAAAATTACCACTGAAGATAGGTTTTTACACACAGTTTCAAAGAGAAGGTGGCATGTCACATCATGCAGGAGCCAGACCGGGAAACACCAAGATCAGTAAGGACACAGGACTAGGAGAAAGCATGGGAAAGAGCCATTTTGGTTTCCATAAGAAGGGAAGGGTGAGGCAGGGTAAGAAGGCTCAGAATTGGCTAGTCTGGATACTTTCAGTGTGTTCCGAGGTGTATCAGCTCTCTGTAGTCATCTGGTACCAGGTTCTGGGTAAGTAGGAGCAGGGTAATAGTGGCCCAGAGTGCCAGAGCCCTGTGAGAGTCTGATAAAGAATAAGGAAGGAGTATGGGGTCTGGATTGGTTAGTCTGCATATATAGGTGATCTTGTATGTCAGTCTTCTACTATTCTAGGGATTGGCTATCTGTGGGAAAAGCAATCTGTCCAAGGTTTGCAAGGCCCAGATGTCAAAGCTTCAGAAATACAAAAATTATAAAAAGAATGATTAATACACTCACTAATGTCAAAACTTTTTTTGTTTATTCACCCCCCTAAAAAATTAAATCTGTTCTTATATACAAGACTGAACTGGTTAATCGTACTAACAACTAGAGACTTCTAAAACCTATATTCAAGGTAAAAGAGTATTTATTTTACTGTTTATCTAGTGAGATAACAACATGGCCTAGTGTTTAAAAATCACCGGAGAAAAAGAAAATTTAGAAGAAAATTCAATTTGCCTCTTTTGCCTTCAAGCAAAGTAACACATAACCTATTTACAGGAGAGAGAAATCTATTTCACTCTGAAATAGGTAATAACTTTATTGCAATACATTTCTATATAGAAGACCTTGTGAGGTTGTCCCTTTTCATCTCTGTTATTGTACATCCAAAAATACAGAAGGGTAATTCATTGATTGAAGATTTTCAGAAAGATAGGCCTGTCTTAGATTGAATGCATATGTCCTTTCAAAATCTATATGGTGAAATCTACTTGCCAATGTGATGGTGTTTGGAAGTGGTACTTTTAGAAGGTGAAAAGGTTGTGAGGGTAGAGTCCTTATGAATGGGATTATTGCCCGTAAAATAGGCACCAACAAGAACCTTTATTCCCTTTGACACATAAAATGATAGCAAAAATAATAATGTATAAGAAGGAGCCTTTACCAGACTGAATCTGCTGATGTCTTGATCTTGTTCTTCCCAGCTGACAGAACTGTAAGAAATAGAAATTTATTGTTTATAAGCCATACAATTTATGATGTTTTGCTATAGTAGCTAAAATGACTAATATAAGAATCTATATCCAATGTTCAACTGAAATATATAGGATTATTATATACATTTTGAAAATGTCTTGGCTTTACTAAGGTTGTATTTAATAATTTTGAAAATATATTGTATTTGTATCTAACTATCTACTAATAGTTTGTTGTATTCTCACCAAGAATGAAGGAACACATTTTTGTACAGCTTTATTTAGGTATGCTTGATATACAAAAAGAAATCTGTACATACTCAATGTATACAATTTGATGAGCTTGGATATAGGAATATACTCATGATACCATAGCCACAATCATGGTAATAAACATGTCCATCACTTCCAGAAGTTTTTTGTGTCTTGCTAATTTTTCCTCTGGTAAGAAAATTAAACGTGAAATCTTACCTGAGCAAATTTTGAAGTATTCAATACTGTATTGTTAACTATAAGCTATGTGTCATATCATACCATCTTGTCATAACTCTTGCCTGAACTCTATGTCAAACTCCTTCATGCATTCACCGGTTGATTCTTATATGTGCCCTGAACAGGGGCCTAAGTGCATCAGGACAATGTTCCAACTAACTGAGCTACCCAGCCAGGACTGAATCAAAATATTTATAAGCATTCAGCCACTCAACAAGTATTTGTTGAATTCCAAATTATATATATTCTTTAGGTTTAGCTATTATGGCATAAAATGATTAATGCTTATTACAATATCTACAATTATCCCTGTAAAACTAGGAGATCACTTTTTTTAAAGAGTTGCTCATAGATATGATTAATAATTTATTATCTTCAAGTGTTGTTCTATTCTATTAATATCTGGATACTGTTCCACTACCTGTAGAATTAGTACAGAAGTTGTCATAAAGTAACCCCCCAATCAATTGCCTTATCAGCAGATATGAGAAGGTTTTTCTCAGACAACAGAGAAATCTTCATATACCATTAACATTGCCATAATCATTCAGTTGGAAGTGACACTCATTATTTAACGACAAAATATTCTAAATCTGTATGATCTGCAGGTGAGTGTCATTCTGTGAATTGTTAGGTGTCCACAGGGACCTAAAGACAGACAGTGAAAAAAATTATAGCAATTTGACAGAGTACTCTTATGTCTGTGGAATGTAACATTTTTTAAAAAGTGGATATGTATATTTACCTTTTTAATTTCATTTATCTAATAATTATGGTTAAAACTTTATTGTAATTTACATAGCTGCATGACCCCCATTTTAAAGGTACATTTATTTTTCATTGTTGTTCAATTATAGTTGTCTCAGGTTTTCCCCTATTTCTCTCCCCTGCCCTACCCATCTTCCGCCTTCTACTTTTAATCCTCCCTCCTGCTGTTTTTGTCCATGGGTCCTTTATACATGTTCCTTGACTGGATCCTTCCCCATCTTCCCCCATTATCTCCCTCCCCTCTGCCCTCTGGTCACTATCAGTTTGTT
>PVKU01014321.1:0-23702 GCA_004027475.1 Anoura caudifer
TCTTATTTTTTTTGAAGAATCTTTTTCCAGGTTCTCTCTGTTTCTTCCTCTTAATGGTAATCCCATTCAGAATCTTTAGGTTGGTTCTTAATTTCAAAAGGTAGGAAAAAATTACAAGGGAGTTTGTTAAAAATGAGGACTTCCAGCCCCCACTTGTAGATATTCCACCTTCTAGATCTGAGGCGGCCTAAGATGATGCATCTTGAAAAGCCCCCAGATGATTCCCAGGAAGACTGTGCACAGACCACAGTGAGATAATTAGCAGGATGATCTTCATTTCATCATCTCTGGCCCTGTGCTTTTCTTCATTTTTCAGATCCCGTATTAGTTGAAATTCTCCATTATATCATTACTTTTAGTAAGCCTTTAATAAATATAAATAGCTTTTCATAATTATTTGTATTGGTCTAGCCAAAAAGTCTGTTATGTTTTTTTCCATAAAATAAAAGACACATTTTTCATTTTCACCAATAACTTTATTGATTTGAATATTTTGAGTGTGTTGGCTATCTCTCGCTGTTGGCTCCTAGTGGGGAGAGGCCAGGGCTGCTGCTGAACATCTTCCAGTGCATAAGGCAGCCCCACAGCAGAGAATTATTTGGCCAAAGTGTCGGTGGTGCCAAGAAACTGCGTAAACCATTTTCCCACGCTTGATCAGGCACAGCACCTTCTCCTCACACTGCACAAATCATTTTCGGTGTTTCCGTTGCGTTTTTACCTTTCTTGGAATAATCATAATAGTCCAAAAATGTTGAGTATCTTCTTATAGCTTCAATATTAAAATGGCTGCAGAAAAATTCACCAATTTTGATAAGTTTTTTTTAAATGCACCTGTACAACAGCTGTCACAATGCAATCTAGTGAAACTGTTTCGAATGAAGTCAAAGACAGCTGAGCAGGACTAGAGCCATTGTACAGAAGAAACGTAATGGATTTTACATTTTTTTCATAACAGAATTTATTTCCTAATGCAACCCAACACTTTAGGAAATAAATTAAAATTTATTTAGGAACAAAAAGTGGAAATTATGTATAACCATATTTGGATCTTATAAGTTGTCCAAGTAGCTCGACAGTGTATCTGATGAGCTTCTTCCCCAGATTTCTAGTCTTCTCCCCACTTTTTTGTACAATATGTCTTACTCATAAGAATCCAGTTGATAGCAGGCTCCTGAAAATACAAGATTAAAAATGTTTTTTTCTGAACATACGAACCAAATACCAAAACACTGAACTGCAACAGCTTGTAAATATTGAAAATAATTGTTGTAACCCTAATCAAACTAATGCACATGAAAAGATGCAAAACTCCCTGGAGACAGTAGTCAGGGAGTGTACCTGTGCCACAAAGGCAGAACGGTGAGGGCAGTTCTAGGAACAAAGGAGCTATTCCTTCAAATTCTACTTATCCCTTAGGAAAACTGAATGTTCACGCAGGTCCCTGTTTCAGGGGCTTCAGCTCCCACCTGGCATGCCGTTCATCGTAATGCGCTGACTTGGACCCCAGGGCTTTGATAGCCAAGTCTACGGCAGTTTCACAGTGTCTCCTTGAAATTTATTGTTAAAGTCATATGTGGCAGCGGGGCCATTTATTACCACGTTGGGTCATTTATTGGGGCATCTGTTCTCTAATGTCATTACAGAACTGCAGGTGACCTGCTACACAGGTAAGACAACTCATAGTTGGGCAAAGCCTGTCAGTCTGCTCAGCAGCTTGCCACGAGAGCCATGGATAACTTTGCCATCCAGCTTTGATCCCTTCCTCTCGTAACCCTAAAGAAACTGGTTTGGTTTTTTTTGTTGTTTTTTTTTTTAATTTTAATTTTTATTTTAATTGTTGTTCTTGTACAGTTTTCTGTCTTTTACTCCCATCCCAGCCCACTGCCCCAGCTTTCCCCACCTCCCTCCCATTTCCACCCCCCCTAGTTTTTGTCCATGTGTCTTTTGTACTTGTTGCTCTAAACCCTTCCCCTTTCCCCTGAAATTCCCTCCCCTCTGGTGACTGTCAGCCTGTTCTCCATTTCAGTGTCTTTGGTTATATTATGCATGTTTGTTTGTTTTGTTGATTAGGTTCTTGTTAAAGGTGAGATCATATGGTATTTGTCTTTCACTGCCTGGCTTATTTCGCTGAGCATCATGCTCTCCAGTTCCATCCATGCTGTCCCAAAGGGTAGGAGCTCCTTCTTTCTTTCTGCTGCATAGAATTCCATTGTGTAAATGTACCATAGTTTCTTGATCCATTCATTTACTGATGGGCACCTAGGTTGCTTCCTACACTTGGCTATTGTAAATTATGCTGCTATGAACATTGGGGTGCATAGGTTCTTTTGGATTGGTGTTTCAGGGTTCTTAGGATAGAATCCTAGCAGTGGGATTGCTGAGTCAAAAGGTAGGTCCATTTTTAGTTTTTTTAGAAAATTCCATACTGCTTTCCATAGTGGTTGTACCAGTCTGCAATCCCACCAACAGTGCGCTAGGGTCCCCTTTTCTCCACAACCTCTCCAACACTTGTTGTTGTTTATGATGGCCATTCTGACTGGTGTGAGGTGGTATCTCATTTGGTTTTAATTTGCATCTCTCTGATAGCTAGCGATATCGAGCATCTTTTCATGTGTCTCTGGATCCTCTGTATGTCCTCCTTGGAGAAGTGTCTGTTCAAGTTGTTTGCCCATTTTTTAATAGGGTTGCTTGTCTTCTTAGAGTGGAGTCGTGTAAGTTCTTTATATATTTTGGAGATTAAACCCTTGTCTGAGGTATCATTGGCAAATATGTTTTCTCATACAGTTGGTTCTCTTTTTATTTTAATACTGTTTTCTTTAGCCATGCAGAAGCTTTTTATTTTGATGAGATCCCATTTGTTTATTTTTTCCTTTATGTCCCTTGCTTTAGGGGGATATATCAGTAAAAATGATAGATGATATGATAGTGTACATAGAAAATCCTGTAGACCCAGCCAAAAAGCTGCTCGACCTAATAAATGAATTTGGCCAAACAGCTGGATACAAAGTCAATATCCAGAAATCAAAGGCATTTTTGTATACCAACAATGAAAGAGCAGACGCAGAAGTCAAGAAAAAAAATCCCATTTGATATAGCAAAAAGAAAAATTAAATACCTAGGAAGAAACCGTTTTTGATAAAGCAGGGATTCCATTTGGATGGTGTTGTGTTCACACAGAATTAAACAAATATTCTAGTGATTTTGTCATGTGACCTAGGGAGAGGTCTGTAGCCTCTCCCTCATAATTTTCATCACATGCCTTCCAGCCTGCTATAAATAAATGCAAACAGATGTCTCATTGAGCAAATGTGTTTCCACAGGTTTCTCTAAGCCCCTCCTATGTACAATTTCTGATCCTGGCCCCACTAACAGGCCACTAAACTAGAAACCATCAAGGCTGAGTGTATCTATCAGTGAGAATCCTAGGCAAGCCAGTCTATCTTTCCAGAACTTTATTTCCTATGATTTAAAGTGAGGACATTAAGCTGGGGCGGGGGTGGGGTGGAGTGGGGTGTGTGTGTGTGTGTATGTGTGTGTTTTGTTCCTTCTGGCTCTAGAAGTCTGATTCTATTAGGCTGCTCACAATTTTAGAATCAAAATGTTGAATTGATGACGCTTATTAGGGACAGATCCCAGCTTTTCTCTGCATCCCCACCCATTCCCCAAGGACAGACCAGGGTCAAGGGTAAGTGTATTTCCTGTCAGTCCACCCACAGAAAGGATCCCATGCTGCTGTGCCTAATTCAGTGACACTAATTGGGCCCGAAAACTAGGGATGTAGATAAGAGTGCCTCTTTTCCGAATTCCAGCAGTGTGTGGTTCTTCTATGAAGTTGAGGTAAAAAGCTACTTTGTTTTTAGTGCTTCCCTTTTTCATCTCTTCTTAGACTTTCTCCAAGTTGGAAGTGATAGGGCTGCCCGCCCTTTGGGACCACATTTTGGCCTGATGCTTCTGGGAGAATGTCTGTCAAAGGAGGGCTGGGTGGAGCCTTTGCTGGAGTGGTTTTCCAGGTAGACCAGCCTGGCTCACTGGCATTCGGAGTGAAATCCAACACCCTCTCTCTCTGATTCCCTTAAAGCTCGGTTAGAGAATGGTGGCTGCAGTCATCACATTAATCTAACCTGTACAAGGTCAACAGGGCATTCACTAGTTTCTTCATTTGCACTTCTTTCTCTTCATTCAGTAAGCACTTATTTGACACTGACTGTGTACCATGTCATAAAATGTACAGACAAGTTCTAAGCATGATAATGCAGAAACCAAACAAATACAGAGTTTATCATTATGTTGTACATGGTCCTATGATCTTATTTGTAAAGGGAGATTATTTCATTCTGTGAAAGAGAATTTCTGACCCTAGCTGTGGGCCCAAAGAAAATACCATTAAAAAATAGGAATTCTCCACAGGGAAGGTCATAGGCTTGTATCATCCCCATTCCGTTTTGGAGGTTAAAGATGATTATGGGGGTTAAAAATTGTGTTTCACATGGCATGCGACTTACAACCACATCGTCCACTTGAAAATCATAGCATGAAATTGGCCTTAACCCACATCAGCAGAGAAGAGCTGACCCTGCTCAGGGCCTCTGCTCTGGTGGGACAGTGTGGGCCAGGCCACGACACCAGCAGAGGCGCACGCTGACACTAGCAAAGCCATCGGTGACACCCATCAGCACAGGTGCATTGTCCAGAGCCACGCACGCGAGCGGTAAAATGACAGCATGCTAGCAGGCTTTGTTTTCAACGGAGGGAAACCCGTCTTTGGAACGCAGGCAGAATGCTAATGGCAGTTTGTGAGAAGAAACAAATAACTGGTTTTGTTTCATCTGCTTATTGCAAGTGGGACATTACTTTAAAAATGACTCAGCGTCTTAAATGTGAATTGTGGAGTTTTTTTCCCAAAGAAAAACTTTCGGAAATGACCCGGTTATCTTTCCTGAACCTCCCCAGTAGTCTCCCCGAGGCCTCCGCAGGACCACTCATCTCCCACCTTTGAGGAGAAGGCCTGACTCGTTCTCATCTAATTGTGTGTTTCCATCCCATGCGGGAAAGGAAAACGCAGACTGCAGGGAATCACTGAAAATACAGTAAAAAGGCACTGCATGTTTGCGTAGCCTAAAATTTTCTTTTTAATGAGTGAGCATCATATTTATTAAGACCTTAATTTCTCTCTTGGACCTTTTTTTTTTTTAACTTACTAAATAACATAAATTTAAAGAATACTTATGAGACTTAAATGGAAAGCATTTTCTTCTAAAGATTTTATTCAGGCCACTGTGCTGAGCCAGGTTTTGAGAGAGTCACCTGAGCTGGCATTTACCCTGCAGCCGAATACCAAACAGAAAGCAGCAGCCCCCCTTCGAACCAGAGCTGAGAGGTCAGGCGGGCGTGTGCGCCCTGCCTGGTGCTGCTCCCCACCGGGCAGCGGGCACAGCGCCTCCCAGCAGCCACCAAGACCTGACAATACCAGAGTGCCTCGAGACGGTTCAGTACCAACCCTGTGTACAAAAAAAAAAAAAAAAAAAAAAAAAAAAAAAAAAAAAAAAAAAAAAAAAAAAAACTGGAATGGAAACATGAGAAGCAAATGCAGGAGGATCACTTATTCAAAAAACACCATTTGGTTTGGCTCAGCTTTATCTGGGAGTTTCCAAACCAATTCAGCCTGTATCCCTAAGAGATCCCAGCCTATAAAAATAACTTTTTTCAAGGACAGGCATCATTGGCTACTATTAATTCTTAATTTAGACTCATTCTCCTAATGTCAGTGAAAGAAAATGTGGATAAATTTTTTTAAATAACGTAAAATAAAAATAAACAGGAGTAATATTTAGTTAAAATGCATAAAAGCTACAAACGTTGACATTTGTTTTTCCTACCCTCAGGACTAATTAATTACCACCCCCAACTCGAGTGACGTGTACTTACTATATTCACCCTTCCTGATGTTGCTGTTAGCTCTGACAGGAAGACTTTGTTAAATTCTGCTTGTCTACTTTGCTGTGCATTTAGAAAATGTTCTAAATACTACAGTGATAATACACAGAAATAAAGAATGTTTTCTCTGTCATACACATTGCGAGAGATGCGTTTTTGTGCCAGCTCATGGGCTCGTTATTGCATGTGTGGTTACCTGGCTCACTGGCCCTTTTTCCTACTAAGCAAACATTTTAATAATCTTTAACTTTCAGTTACAATCTCAACATTGGGAGTCCCAACTAAAACTGAATTTACTTGTCATATAATGTCAATCATTACTTATAATTTGATTATATATAAAATATGATGTTAATAGTTTTTTTAAAAAAATTAAAACTAATGATGAAGCTCTAAGTAATTATCCTATAGAAACAATATCAAGCTAAGAGGTTTGAATATTTTGGAGAAAATTGGTATTGGAGATAAAACCACCCTGCGTCGCCTTCCATTCCATAGTTTTTATTTCTTTTGCACACAAATGCTAATCCTAAAAAACAATTCTGAAATTAAAATTAGGCAGCTTCCTTCTTTGCTTTAGAATTCTCGGACCTGTCCACATTCTAAGGTCACTGGATAAAATTAAATGGACCGAGACAGGGGAACTGCAGCAGGAAAGTAACAGCAAATGCCATGAGGGGAAAACAGAATAATGGAAGCATGCCTAAAAAGTGATATGCAAAGACATGTTCAGGCATTTTATTTTGAATGTTCTTTAAGAGTTTATTTTCTGAAAATTTTATAAAGAAAAATACCATTACCTAATGTAAATAACCTAATATATCTGTTGGGCAAACTCTTGTCCATAGTATAATATATTGGTATTGGAGATAAAACTTTATGACATAATACGTTACATTACATACATGATGTTGCTTCAGGTGGAGCCTGCCCAGCCCACCTGCCAGTTGGGGGAGGTGCGCATGGGCCCTTCCTGTGGGTTTTCCGCCCAGCGCCTGTTCTAGCACCGGATGACTTCTTTTCGGCCTGAGCCCGTTGAGGACTGCCCTTGGCCTTGGGAAGGCACCGTAAATTCAGCTGGGTGCTTTGGTCGAGTGCCAGGTCACTGCCTTCTGCCTCTTTCTCATGCCTTGTTCACCCCTGACCTTGTTCAAACAGCAGTGTTTCTTCATAAAACATTCTTAATGAGACTATTTACCTTGCATACCCAATAAGATCGTGCTTCGTGTAATAAATTCTCTGCTCAAACCTAAGCCAAGAAGGCAGGCAGCTCTCGCAGTTGTTAAAGAATTAACTTTTTAACTGAGGGAGAGACCTTTTGCTGGGCAGCTACAGCTATTTTCGTAGTACTTATTTCCCTTACTTTAAGTGTATTATATGAAACTAAATGAAGGTTTTCGTTCTCTTTTTTAACTTATTTGTCTGTGTTTTGTTCAGCATACACACATAGCCGAGGTTATTCCCAAAGAATAAGAACTTACGAAGCAGGTAATTTGCACGGTTGACCCTCGAACGGCCGCAGGGGTTAGAGGTGCTGACACCCTGCACCGTTGAAAACCCACGTGTAACTTCTGACTCTCCAAAAACTTAACAGTGGCCTAATCCTGACCCGAGGCCCTGCAATAACAAAGCCAATTAACATATTTTGTATGTTATATGGATTATATACTGTATTCTTAGAATAAAGTAAGCTAAAGAAAATGTTATTAAAATCATAAGGAAAACTGTATTTACAATACTGTATGTATTTCCTGAAAGAAATATTCACGTAAGTGGACCCAAGAGATCCAAGCTCATTGTTCAAGGGTCAACTCTATTTTCTAGGGAATGCTCATTTGGTTTCAAAAATATCTGTGCGTGCAGAACTCAACTATTATTTGCAATGGAGCTTACAAACTTCATTTTTAATCAGAAGAAGCCAGTTCTTCCCACTCTCCCAATATAGTCTATTATTTATACAGACTGACTGGTTTCATTTCTGCCTCGTTTGGTGTCTCCTCCCATCAAAATGAGGTGCCCTGACAAGGAGCAAAAGCGAAAAGCCTTTTTTTGTATCTGATGCAGATACAAAAGGGGTATCTGATGCAGCAGCAGCCCCAGGGCACAGAGCACAGGGAATTAGAGAGAAAACACCTCGTGCGCTACACCCCTATTAAAAAGACTAATCTGTTCCATACAGCTGACCCAGGGGTACCCTTGCTGATAATTCAGAGGTCCCTGGAGCTCGAGGCCCTTTTCATACCCCATGGACCTCCTCGTGGGACATCAACTTTAAATGCAGTGGGGCTTCTCTGTGCTGTCTGTCCATATCATTGCCATAGACCACCTGCTCCCTCCCGGCTGCCACAGTGCCGGTCAGCGCCGTCCTTGGGACCCTGCGCGGCGGCGATAACGGTGGTGCCTACTTCGTAGGGTATTTACGAGCATGAAATGGCGATGGCATTTTTTAAAGATGCTGTCCTGGCACACGACATACAGATTCTCAGTTAATAATAGCTCATGGCTATCGCTGTGTTTCTCCACTAATAAAATTATATAATCTCAGGATTAGGAGAAACCAAAGAGCCCACTTTAAATACAAAACTGAAATTTATAATGGTGACACTGTTTATTTAAAAAGGTCGAATGACCGCTGGGGAAGGTGGTGGAAGGTGGGATTTTTTTGTTTTTATTTTTGTGTGGTGTTGGATCTCAGGGTTAGCCTGAGATCACAGTGTTTGCCCTTACGAAAGCGTTTTGAAAAATAGTTCTATAATTGTGCCTTACCACACTGAGAGGTGTAAGGGATTTGTTCCTGTCTTTCAGACAAATATGAACCAGAGGTGGTCCCTTCCAGACCACTCTGGTTCATATTTGAGAGGCTGGCCTTGCTTACTTCCCTTACGGTCCCTGCATCCCAGCAACTCGTTCAGCCCCAGTCTTCCACCCTCGGGCAGGACCGAGTTCAGGCAGGCAGGATACCTGTCCCTCTATTCCTTTAGCGGTTTTAGAAAAGAATAGCTTCTGTTCTTGCCAGTAATGCATTTCAGGCTCTTTCTATAAGTTATTTCCAGAACTCTTGGACAAAATTATCCTAATGTCTGATCAAGTCCCTTCTTCTGCCCTTTAAACACTTTGTATCTTACCCTTCCTTCTGTGGAGAGAGAAAAGAGATACTCACCATGATTTGGCAAGTGCCTGAAGTTTGTGAAATTGCAGTTTGGTTTCTCATGTCCCTCCCCTTCTACCCCAGAATAAGTCCGTCCTGGTCTTTGTCCACCTTTCTCTTTCGTAAGCAATTTTTTTGTCCCAAGCTTTGGGAGTGGAGGAGGGTTTGTCTTTCTGTCAGTCCCCTCCCAAGGCTTCCTGGAGGCAGGTGGCAGCACAGCAATGGTGAGGGGGGCGGCGCAGGAGCCTGCTGCCCACGCCCCAGCCACAAGGCCTCAGCGGCCTCCCTGCTTCACCCCTGCTCGGGGTTATTCGAGTCTTCGAAGCAGTGCCAGCAGGAGCTCAGAGCTACCATGTGGGCTGAGCTCCCTGCTCCTCAGCCCAGTGGCAGCCTCTTGATTTAATACAAACCTAGCTAAGCTTCAGTGGAAGAAACCTCTGGAAGATTTCTCCATCACCAAGAGGCCATTTCTCTGGCATCCTCTTTCTGCCTCTCCTGAGATTCTTTCTTGGTTTCATGCCACCCCAGTTGGGCCAGAGCTCAGAGACAGGCTGCCTCACCTTTAAAAAACACTCTGGCCCAAGATGGAGACCTCCCTACCCGTGTCCTCCTGTGTGCACACATGTCCCAGCATCGTCTGGCATTAAACAGAAAAAAGGAGGAAAAAACGTTACTAAGTATTAGAGGAGAAAAAAAGGATATAATTGCAGAAAATCTAAATGCCATAAAAGCAATCCTAGAAATGACTCATCTGGCTAGCCCCAGAAGAACCTGGCAGGTAGACGTTGGCTCTGCCCCTCTGACTTCCTGTCTCCAACAGGGAAGGTATCGCTGGGCATTATCTTCCAGAACCTTGCTCCTGTCTCTGCAAAATCAGGGGACCCCTATTCCAGCTCCCTCAGATTCCCTTCAGTCTCTCTGCTCAGATGGGGAGCCTCAGGGACTCTCCTCTTAGGGATGTCCTTAATTTCCGGTGGCTTCCCACACTGGAGAATGGCCCAGTCCACAGGGACCCTCACTGTGTTCTGAATCACAACAAAAGCAAACCAGGACATGGTGAAAATTAATCCGAAAGTACAGGAAAGGATGAGCTCCGTGGAAAAATTAAAACTTGCCCCTGCCATTGTCCGACTCTGAATATATTGTTAGTGCAGCTGACCCACAACATACCATAGCTTCACAAGCCCAACCACTTTCTTATGTGTGGGTGTAGCTTTCCCGAGACTGTCTCTCTGGGCCAGGCCCAGGTCTTGTTACCCAACATTGCACTGCTCACGAAACCAGGGCCGTCTATGCAATGGGTGGGTAGTAGTCACGTGCTAAGTAATGGGTGAGTGTACCCTTAAAAGTAGCAACAAAGTTATCTTTATTAAAGATATGAAGATGTCTATGGAGATTATACACACATGAAAACTTAACATATGGAGATCCATTCATTTGGAATGTCTTTTCCCCCAGGTTTATTGAGGTTGCAGTTGGCCAATAAAAACTGATATGTTTAAGGTGTTCAACACATTATATGAATATGCCTGTGCGGTGATGACCACGATCAACTAATATGTAACACATCCATCACCTCGCATAGTTTTACCGTTTTGTGTGTGTGTGGTGTGAGTAGTCAGAGGTTGAGTTTGAGGTTGCCTTAGCAAGTTGTCTATGCTGATAAAACCAATACTTTGATTTTATTGATTTAATTTGTTAAATTATGTAGGTCAATGTGAGATTATTTAGAGATACTCTTTTAACACATGCTCTTTTCAAGTTTTTAACCTCTAGAGAAGTATTCATAAACAATGGCAGTGCATCTTCATTATCACCAATCGAGAAGTTAGTTCTTTATTCTTGAAACAACATGGGCCTAGCACACCCCAGTCCTATTGCGTGTATCAGTACAAATATTAGTGCGCACAAGAGAAGTTTTGCTGCTGGCCCAATTAAGTGTGTGGAAAGGTAACGCTCCTTCCTTGGGTTTCATGACAGAAGTACTTGGTTGTGTCCCTGACTCGCAGGGTGGTTTTCCTCTGGCTCCAGAAAGGCAAAGAGAAGAGGTTCTGGAAAGTGGGGACACGTGACCTGGGTACAGGTGGCCAGAGGAGCGGTCTGTGAAAGGTGAACACTGGGGGCCGATGCTGTCCTTGGCCTGAGGGTTAACGCCGGTGATCACATGCGGCCTGTGAACGGAAAAATACGTGTTTTCCTATCATCTCAGTGCGCCCTCTCTGTAATCGTTCCTGCCAAGACCTGAAATTGAACAGCATGAGGAATTTCTAAAATGACAGAATTCTTTCTCACATTAAATTTTTCCAGTGAAATGTCGTGATTGAAAACATTCTACAGCAGCCTTTTATTCTACTTTAGAAGGGGGCAGGGAGCTGTACTGATTACCTATTTCTGAGTCTAAAGAATCTTTAACTGAACACACTTGAGAAAGACAGTGACCATGAGAACCCATCGATGGGTTCTCATAAGTACCATGAGAACCCATCGATGTCACCACGTTACTGGGGGATGCAGGAAGGATAGAATTCCTAGCCAGCCACCATTCTGCCACACAAGTACCAGGTCCTGTCAGCCCGAGGAGGTAGAGCAAAGCAAAGAGGAAGTCTGGTCATGCCACATTTCACAGCCTTTGTGACTCTTGAGGCCCCTGCTGGGAGTTTTCTACAGTGTGGTAGGGTCCCAGCGATGCTCCTTGTTTGCTGTTTTGCACATTGGCCGGGAGAGGAAGCAGGGCCTCCCCATTGCGCAGCTGCTGGGAAACAATTCATGGAGAGTCACTAGAGTTCTGTCTCCCAACAAGGCCAGGAGACACTGGCTCTCAAGATAGATGCTGCTGGTAATTGAGGGCTTGGCACCTGAGGGCAGCCACTACCCATGTACCAGTGACTGTAACATCAGGTAGGGCAGGTGAGACTCTGTAGGTGTAAATGGGACTGGGAGACGTTTATGGCCATCTTAATGCACGTCACAAACTGGTGCTGGTAATTGAGCAATAAAGCATGGCTCTGGCTGCCTGGGAGCTTGAGTGCTCAGCCCAGTGACCATTAGCTCCATGTTCCAATAAATAAGGTAGTGGGTAGTGATAAGAACCCACATTTACGTTCTGTTGCATTGGATCATGGAAACCTGCTCATCAAGTATCTTTGGCTAAAGATTTTCCTCTGTAATTAGCAAACTTAATTATACACTTGGAGTTGAAGCCTGTGCTAACCCAAAGTATTAAAAAATACAAATGAGAACCATGACTGGTGTAGCTCAGTGGATTTAGTGCCAGCCTGGGAACCAAAGGGTCATGGGTTCGATTCCCGGTCGGGGCACATGCCTGAGTTTTGGGCCAGAACCCCAGTAGGGGGCGCCCAAGAAGCAACCACACATTGATGTTTCTCTCCCTGTCTTTCTCCTTCCCCTCTCTAAAAATAAATAAATAAAACCTATTTAAAAATATGAATGAGATAAAGAGAAAAGGATTAGAGGACTGCATGTGGGACATTTAAGGTTAAGAGAATGGGCTCTGAGCCATAGCTGGGATCAAAACCCAGCCCTGGCTGCAACCTTCAAGTGCAACTTGAAGCACTTACCTTTCCATGCTTCAGTTCCTTCCCCTGTAAAATGGAAATCATATGACTAATCACAGTTTTGAACTGTGCTTAGCACATAAGTGCCCAGTACATTTAGGTCATTTTTATTTTAGCGATGGCATTTTAAAAGCACTAACTCTACAAGGATCGTTATACACTTAGAAATTTTAAAAAGAAGTACTAATTAATAACTCACACAGTTTATTTTAAAATGTCAGAAACTTATATTTCCTATATGTAAGTAAATTAATACTTAATATAGGTAATACTTATTAAAATTTGAAAATGAAACAAATTTAGCCCACAAACATTTCTAGAGTACCCCTGAGCACTGAGGAGAATGATGTTATAGAAATATATATATGACATGATCAACTTTCAGGAGCTGTAATTTTAGAATACAGCATGCGTTAGAGAAGCAGTATGAAATTGTCAAGCATCTTAGGAAGGCTACTTTGAGCCATGTAAGTATAATTTGTATATAACCTTACATCTGTGCTTTTAGAAAAGATACTAGATAAACACACTCCGCTGAAGGACTTGCACACTGATGAGAATATTTATTATCATTCAATTGCAAGGGTCCCACATATGTGCATAACATCGCAGCGTAAAGTTAAATGTAACTGAAATGCTGACGTTATGTTGCTAGTCTGCTTGGTAGGTTACGCTCCAGGCCGAAGCTTTGTGCATAAATATTAGAAGATATATTAAGCATTCTTCATCATATTTCATAGCACTGACCTTAAATCGACCATGAGAACAAACACAGCATTATAGACCTAAGGCCTTAAAAAATGTGAATTGAATTTTGTAATTAATTTGCAAGCAAATATCACTCTTCATAAAATTTGAAAATATCACCCCGGGCTCTTTCCAGTCAATCAAATTGTGGTTATCATCAGATTGAGTCTTACAAAGGACGAGGGCATTTTAATGAACTGGAACATTTTTAATATCTGCAAAATTATGGGAAATAATGGAAGTAACATGGAAACGGTATTTCAGATGTTACTAATGATCGTCAGCACGTTTGTATGTTTCTCATCCATTTAGCCCTGTGTGAATAGGAGAGGGATGCACTGCGCCCCCATTTTTCACAGGAGACTCGGCTGCACCCTAGAGAAAAGTCGATGGGACACGGAGGCAGTTCCACGTGTCTGATTCCCACGTGACCAGCATGTGCTGGGCAGGGGGATTCCCAAGCTTTTACCCAGTCAGTTGACCAGCATTTGGGATTATCTAGGTGTTTGGTTCTTTTCTTCTCCTCCTCTGTTTGGCCTAATGTTCGAGGCATTTGGCTGATGGTTTTGTCTTTTGTTCGTTCACTCATTCATTCATCGGAAGAGTCTTGGTGCCCTACTATGTGCTCAGGACCGCTGGCAGTACTTCGTCTCAGGCTCCGTTAGCATGCGTGGTTTGATACGCCTGCTTTTCATGTGGACTGTTCTAAAAGTCAGATGGCTCTGCTTCTGCTTCTTTGTCAAAGGAGATGTTCCGTAAGAAATGAAGAGATGGAAATTTTCATGTTCTTTTGCTGGTTTTAAACTCTGTAAAAATAGGAGTTATATCTTGTTCATCTTTTAAGCCCATTCCCATATTTAATGAATGTGTGGCAGATATACCTGTGGTCAGATAGTGGCTTGTCTTTTATCTGAACTGCTCAGCGTTTCTATGGGGAATGTGGTTAATATTAATGGCTGTAATTGTGAACATGAATGATTGCTTTTAAAATCAAGTTAATTGGTGTGGCATAGTCAAGTACTATGTTAAATTTGTATCCTGTAAATTCCTCACATACGTTAGAACTAAGCAGAGGTTGTCTGGGTCTTCAGGAATGCTTAAATAAATTGTTTTTAAAAATGGAAAACATGACAATTGCAGTGAGAGTTATTACCGTACCCCTAAGTTCTGGGCTTTCTCCTGTTTTTATACGCTGATTAATCTTCCCTATCTATCCATCTGTCCCTCCACCCCACCCACCTGCTGTCCACCCCAACCCCCGCCCAGCTACCTGCCAGTATTCCCGTCCTCCTTCTCATTCATTCATTTTCCGTGATCTGTTTAATAGCCCTTGAGGGAACTGTGAAGGAAAGTCACTTGTTATTGAAGTTAGTACTGCTTCCTCGGTTTTAACTAAGATAAACACAGTAGTTATTTATTGAACCGAATCTGGCACTTTTAGGAATAAACAGGGCACTCTTGATAATCAGGCTGGCTGGGAAAACAAGCAGAAGCCAAGGTTCCTCTGGTACATCAGAACATATGGTCACTTGTACATAACATGTTCTCCTAAAAATCTTGTGTAGTACTATGCGGTTTTATTAAATAAGTTCTAGGCTATGTAATATGTGAATTGCTTACTTACATTGAAAACATAGAATGGAACAGATTTAGAAAGGCTGTGCTTTGTGTGTATTGGTGTAACTTGCACCTGAATTTTTTTTAGCATCAGTTCCTGTATATTTACTACTAGGTAGCTGTCCAGTTCGGAGTTTTCCAGATACCTAATTTCTTCCCATTTATTGTGCTGTTGCAGGGTTCATTGCTCTCCCACTCACACAGAGGAGATCTGGAAATCACTTTCGCTAGGTGTAGCGTTTGCCAAGGCACCACAGGGGCTATGAAAGAGGAGGAACGCCCAAGTTTTGTGTTTCTGTGGTTCCCAGTACGCCAAGGACAGAGGGCTAGCAGCATTTGCACAAAATAACTACTCTGCTTCCGCAAGTGATTGGGCAGGGACTGCAATAGGAAGAGGAAGAAGCAACCAAAGAAGACCGGGTCAGAGGGCCAGGGAAAGCTAATGAGAGGGGACAGGGACCACCCCAAGGTGGAGCGCTCAATCAGGCCATCCTAGCGACTGCTGGCACCTCTTTGGTGGGAGAGTGGGAGTTAGTGACGTAAGGTTTAGTTAAGGTTTAGCATATGAAATGATTTATCTTTCCCCTGAACCTGTATCTCTGTTTTACTTATACTTGCCGTGTGATCCTGGGCAGATTTCTTAACCCTTCTGGTCTCCTTTTGTTCATTATAAAATGAGAATTGGAATAGTCCCTTCTCCTAAAATCATTAAACTGGTTAATTTATGTAAAGCTTTGGGCAGGGCCCTGTTTTAGAAAAATATGAAAAAGGCACTCTTTCTCTTAGTGTCATTGGTCATCTTTAGAGGAAAGGCAGGTATGCTTTCACCAGTACAGGGTGGGGCGAAAGTAGGTTTACAGTTGTGAGTACACAAAGCAGAGTTTATTCTTGGATTATTAGTTATTAATTATTGTTTTCCATACGAACAACTGTAAACCTACTTTTGCCCCATCCTGTATGTATAAGTCAACATTTGATTGTAATTTACCTCATGTAGCATATCCCCATTATTATTTTAATTTGCTCATATGACTTATAACTTTTTTACAGCCCGAAAGTCAAAGAAGCTGGGAAAGTTAAAAGGGATTCATGAGGAGCAGTCACAGCAGCAGCCTCCGCCCCCGCCCCCACCACCCCAGAGCCCCGAGGAAGGAACAACCTACATCGCGCCCGCAAAAGAGCCCTCTGTCAACACAGCGCTGGTGCCCCAGCTGTCCACCATCTCCCAGGCCCTCACCCCTTCCCCCACTGTGATCCTGGAGAACATCGAGCCCGAAGTCGTGTACGCCGGCTACGACAACTCCAAACCCGACACAGCCGAAAACCTGCTCTCCACTCTGAACCGCCTGGCCGGCAAGCAGATGATCCAAGTTGTGAAGTGGGCAAAGGTAATTCCAGGTAGGATTGCCTCTCCTTTCACGGTCTGTGTCCTGAACTAGACACATCCGGGCAACACGTGTCCCCGCGTCCCTCGGCAGGATCCGAGTTAGCTTTCTCTTCAATCCTGATAGCAAATTTTTAAATGGTTATCAAGTTAGTCACATGTGTAGCAAAAACCTGGGTAGCAGGCTCACTTCTGAGCAGTTAGAGTTAAGGGTTCTGTCGTTAATATATCGTATAGTTCTTGTGTTGGTGATTGCAAGGCAAAACTTCACCCCAGAAATATGAATAACGTAAAAAACATTCTAATTATGAAAGCATGAACTGAGCCTGTTACTCACAGCTTGTAACCAAGGCTAATCTAACCACACATTGAGTAAACCAAGACCTATCTAGTAAGTCATAGGAGCCACTGAAAGCCTGTTCTAACAATATCATCTTACCTCCAGCAGCCTTTAAATTGTCTTTGAAATTCCCATTTTTATGTGATAGAGTTTTATTAATAAAATTCATCTACAGAAACATCACTTAGAATTGCTATTGCATTGGCCAAGTTCACTTATACAAAGCAGTTTTTTAAATGATCTGTGGCCAACCAGCAGCCATAAGGAAGAAGTCTGGGGACAGCTCAGGTGACTGATTCCTTGAAGAAGAGCTTCCCTAGGTGGCACAGTACAAATGAAAGAAGAGCATGAAGTCATTGGGAATATAGGACCTGGAAAAAGGGAGAAAGAAGGACTTGAGGCCCAGAAAGGAAGGCCAGGGGAGAGGGGAGGACAGGTGCCAAGGGTGCTTATCCTGTGTCAGAGCCTCGTTGAGATCCGGTGTCACCCCCGACCATGGGAAGCAAAGAATAATACTTCTTCAACCACCGCAAGCTCGTGAAGAGTAAAATCTTCCATTATTACTGATATGCAGTAGTTGATGGTTATTAAATTACCCTTTATGTTAATGTTACTCATTGAGAGTAGGATAAGGAAGTTTTACCAGTAAAGACAAATTCTTTCATGCCAACAAAAGAAAGGTTTTAGACCATCATCCACCATGAAACCCCTGAACGCCCCAGTTTTGTTTTCCCGGGTAGTTCACCCTCGTGAGCTTCAGGGTGAATTTAAACGAAGTGTTCAGCAGGGCCAGGCCTGCGGTGGGCGCTCTGTAAGTGACTGTGGGTTTGATCTGAGTCTGTTAGAGAAAGGCGGCTCTTTGGGGTTGACCCAGGAAGCCTGTTCCCTGTTCCCGGAGCGGGCTTCAAGGCTAAGTGTATGTCTGTGTGTAATTGATCTGTCCTTCAGGATTTAAAACCTTGCCTCTTGAGGACCAAATCACCCTGATCCAGTATTCGTGGATGTGTCTCTCATCGTTTGCCTTGAGCTGGAGGTCGTACAAACACACAAACAGCCAATTTCTCTACTTCGCACCAGACCTCGTCTTTAATGAGTAAGTACCTATCAATTAGCCTTCGTAACATAAACTGCAGAGTTATTTGGTATGGTTTTCTTTGATTTGTAAACAGATGTATGTTTGTGGAAGAATCCACTCCTACTTGCATTTGTAAGAGTTAAAAAAGATCTATCATTTGAGAATTTAAAAATTACCTTTTACCAAATTGTCAAGCACATGCCTGAGTATATATAAATCCGTGTGTATAAATCTCACATAATAGTATGTGGGAATTGTCCCAAAAGAGAGATGATCCAGTTGGCTCCCAAAACTTGACTGGTGCACAGCCACAATTAATAGAAAATAGTCTCTTTTGATATCTCCTGCAGTAGAGAAGACCGTCTAATTTCTAGGAAATGCGAACATGCGAAGTGCCAGGCCCTGCACACGTTCACATAATGGCCCTTTTGTTAACAGTGTACAGCTGTTCCCTGTGCTTTCTGACAATCACTGTCCTCCTTCTTCACGGTCCTGGGAGAAGCCAAAATGTTATTCTGTGGTGAGGTGTTTTCGGTATTACGATGCGTCTTACGAGATTGAAAGAATCGCAGTAGGTTTTTCTTTGGCCATGGATTCCTGCCCATGCGAAGTTTGCATTTTAATACTGTTTGTATTCCACATTAGCACATTTCATCCATTTATATCCCGCGGTGCTTCTTTGTAATTGTTGGGTCAAGAAACACAGAAAATGAAAAGGAATGTTTGAGTTATGAAGTGAACCACAGCCACATTCTAACAGATGGCTCTCTCTGGAGGTATGAAAATAGGGGTTTTCGGTAGGGAAGGAAGCAGGTGAGGAATAAGTTGATGATCAAAGAAACAAAAGCCATGGGAAAGATGAAAAGTGAACGCAGAGCACCGAGGTCCTGAAACAGCGCCGGCACTCGCCTACCTGGAGCTCACCCAGACGTGGTGCACCCCGGCCGCTCTACTCAGGGCGGACCAGCAGCGTCGGCTGTTGGTTCTGAAGGTGGCCCTTCTTCGGGCAATTACAAAAAAATAATTCTCCTACTGCGTAAGTGTTCACCAGCAGCGTGAAGTGAGGCCAAAGAACTGACATGCACATTTTAACGTATTTGTCTTCCTTCATAAGCAGTTGCTATCGTTCAATAATGAGCCTGTTTTTAAATATGGTTTATAAACCAAAAGAAAAACATTAAGGAGGGTCTCCTTCAAAAGGAAGTGAGGGTAGGTAAGAATCTCTGTCAGTGTCGTCCTGTGAATCTCCACTTTATTTTACAGGAGAGTAAAATTATTTATTTAATTTTAGTTAGCACATATATTTTTGTCATAAAATACATAGAACAAAATGTCCCATTGTAATCAGTTCAAGTGTGCAGTGCGGTGGCACTAATCACACTCACATCGCTCTGCACCCGTCACCTCTGTCCCCCGCCAGCCCTTGTTCATCATCCCTAACGGAAACCCTGACCCCAGTGAGCAATGATTCCACGTTCCCCCTCCTCCCAAACCCTGACAACCTCTAGCGGGCGAATTTGCCTGTTCCAGGTGTTGCATCTCCGTGGAATCATACAACAGGTGGCTTTTCTGTGTCTGGCTTCTTTCACTTAGCAGGTCCTCAACGTTCACCCTCACTGAACCAAGCGTCAGACTTTCGTTTCCATGGCTGCATACTGCTCCACTGTTTGTCTGTACCGTGGATCCTCATTGCTTACAGGTGCTGTATTTGTGAATCCGCCTCTGCCCACACTTATTTGTAACCCCCAAGTCAAGCCTTGTAGCACTTTGGGGGTTGAGTGCAAGTGCACGGAGAGGCAGTGAGTCTGAGTCGCCCAGCGCGTGCATTTCGGCTGAGAGTGCCGTGCCGTGTCGGCTCCCAGGCTGTGGACAAGCGTCCTCTTCATGGTCGGCTTAGTGCCACGGGTTTGCATTGTTTCATTTTTTGTTGGTGATTTCACTGTTTAAAATGACTCCCAAGCACGTTGCTGGAGCCTAGCGTTCCTAAGGGCCAGAAGGCTGTGGTGTTTCTACGGGAGAACATGCAGGTGCCGGACTGCTCTCAGGACTGAGTTATAGTGCTGTTGGCAGTGAGTTCAGTGTGTGTGAATGAACAGTATATGTTAATAAGGTATCTTTAAGCAGAAATACACACAAAACAAGATTGCATATAGATAGGTCAGTTGATAAAAACGTTATGACTAGTATTCTCGGGGACCTAGTCCTGTAATTCCCACAGAGGACCAGTTCAGTATTTGCTAATTCAGTCTTTGCTGCAACTCTCTAGAACATAACTACCTTGTTAGAATTGGACACATTTTGTTTATTCGTTCAGGTGTTTGTAGACAGTTGGGTTGTTTTCACCTGTGGTCGGTGTGACTCTTGCTCTCAGCACTGGTGTGGGAGTTCATTTGAAGCCCGGCTTTCATTTCCTCTGCGTCCAGCCAAGAGTGGGTCTGCCGGGTCATGCGCCGACTCCGCATCTAACTGGCGAGGAGCCGCGCCATTTCACATCCCCGGCGTGGTGACCAGTGACGAGGGCTCCAAGTTGACCACACCCCTGCTAATGCTTATCTCTGTTTTCCTAACAGCTGTACTAACAGGTGAGAAGTGTTAGGCGAGTTCTACTATATTTGACATCTAACATCATGTGAATATAAGGTGTACAACATGTTGATTTCATCCATTTACGTGTTGCAATAGGATTGCTGTTGTGGTGACAGCACCTCCACCACATCACGTCATTGTCATTGCTTTTTTGTGGTGAGAACAATTAAAATCTAGTCTCTTAGCAAGTTTAAGGATTCTGATACAGCATCAGCTACCTTCACAGCGCTGTGCATTAGCTCTCTAGGCCTTGTTCGTCTGTTCGGTGTAGCTTTGTCCCTTTTAATGGCGTCTTTCCTATTTCTCCACCCTGGATCCCTGGCAGGCACCATTTTACAGCGGTTTTGGCTTTCGTGGAGTCCACGTACACGGGAGAGCCCACTGTGTTTGCTCTCTCTGTCTGACGTGGCTCTTAGTAGGTCCGAAGGGGCGTCCCGTGCTGGTTCTGAGTTGTATTTCTCTGACGCTGGCAATCTTTCACGTGCTTGTCGACCATTTGTCTGACTTTGGAGAAATGTCCATGGAAGTCCTTTGCCCACTTTTAATTGGGTTGCTTGTCTTTTTCGTTCTTGAGTTGTGGGAGTTCTTTATATATTCTGGATATGTAACCCTTATCAGATACATGATTTGTATATTTGTCCCATTCTGTGGGTTGTCTTTTCACCCTCCAGTCTTGATAATATCCTTTGATGCAGCTTTAACATTGAAGTTTTTAATTTTAATGAAGCCTATTTTATCTATTTTTTATTTTGTTGCCTACATTTTTGGTGTCATCTATTAATTTTTAATTGTGTGCAAACATCCACGTGTCCAGGTTCCAAACCAAGGGCAAAACTGTGGAAATCCTTTTTAACAAAAAAAAACTTAAGAGAAAGCACCTTATATTTGAATTGATGTCATTAGACAATTTTGGAAATAAGAAATAATGAGCCAAAAAGAAAAAGAAAAGGCCATATAAGCTTTTATATGAATTTATCTGTTCTAGAAAATATTGACAGAAGTGGAAACAACAAAAATCTCTTTCCAATGTTACAAGTAGTTTAAATGTTATGATATCATATAATATTTGAATGAAAAGTTGTTTTTAATTCTTAAATTTTTTTTACCTCCACCCAAACCTAGACTTCTGTAAGTTTTCTCTTAACTCAACAGAACAGCATGGAGCTTTTTCAGAGGACTGGGACGCATTTGGAAATGACAAAAGGCCTCCTAGTCGAATAGAGCCTGGCGCGGCAGCCCTAGCGCGGGGCGCTGGCCCAGACGGGCATTTCTCAGGGAAGCTGCTCAGTGACGGGGGGCAGCCTGCAGCTAATGTCTGAACGCACACGCACGTGTCACTCAAGCAGTGCTGGCTAACTGGCATCAGCGTTCAGAGCAGTGGTTTCAGAACAGTGAAAAAATGCATGTAGTCCCTCTCTCGTGGAACATACCATCTAATGGGGAGAAAGAAATTATTCAAAGAATCCTAAAGTTGTTATTGCGGGAAGTATTGAATGGAAAATTGCCTCACAAGCAGGCAGTTCCTGAGAGGATTGAGCTAGTCAGCGAAGTCTTCCTTGGATTGATGAAGCTCATGTCAGCCAGGCGAAGTGCAGGAGGAGGGGAGTTGATTTAGGCTGAGGCGCCAGCATGTGCAAAGGCCCGGCGGCAGGAAGGTCCTGAACACAAGACATTGCAATGATGGACATGGAGGGGCATGCCAAGGTGTTGAAAGGCAAAATCAGCAGGAATTGCTGGTGGTTGGATTCTGGTGGAGACGGGAAGGGAGGAGGAAGTCAATGTCTAGGATGACTTCCAGGCCTCTGCCTGAAGGGTCAGTAGGATTTGGTGGGGGCGACTCCCTGGAATAGGGAGCAGGGTGAAGGACCAGGGTTTGGGGGGGACGGGCAAGGGAGGCCAGTTTTGGACATGCAAAGGTTGAATTGTCTTTGAGACATTATTCAAGAGGAAATACGAAAGAGGCCGTTATTTGTGCAGGTCAGAAACACGTGTGGAGTTCCCAGACATCTTCCCCTTCGGCTGCACCCGGAATCTCGGAGGTGGAGGAAAGGCAGGCATTCCTTCCAATTTATTATTAAACATTGGAGTGAAGATATGAGTTAATACTTCAAATTGGCACAAAACTTTTCTCATAAACTTAAAACTTTTCAACTATGTATTAAATGATTAATTATTCCATTTTTACCTTGAAACAGCTTATCATATATTGTACCAGATCACTGCTGCAGATAGTCACATCTCTTATCAATTCAATGCACATATTAAAACTCCCATTTGAGCCCGTAATGAAATTTCTTCAAAATGTTTTTCATTAACTTCTGAAATGAAGGTTCAGTGTTATCCTCCCTTTGAAGATGCAGCCAGCACTTTGGAATTAATGTATACTTAGAAGCTGGTTTATATTGTCTCGAATTGTAGTGCAGTGAAAAGCATGTGTTGGGTGACCTTTCGCCACCTTCATAGTTCTGAATGTTTTATTGTTTTGGCTCACTGATTGTTGGTAAAACAGAGAAGGTAAGTCTTGGTGTCACTTTCTGACCCCTCCTTGTGAGCGCTCTGATGTGTCACCATCATCGGATCAAGTGCCGCCTGCGCAGTGGCTGCACCGGGAGAAAGTGTGAGATGCAGTTGTCGGTCACCTCAGGTCATGTTCATGGCGTGCTGACCCTCACGGCGGGCAGGGGCTCGCTGTGCGGTCGCAGTCCAGCTGTCCTTCGTAAGGGCTCCCCAGCAGCTCCGCCAACAGGACGGTGCCCTGAAGGTCCCTCTGTAGCTAAGGTCCTCCAGCATGCATAGGCCTGGCTCTCACACAAGCAGCATGTCCCAAGGCTGGGTCACTTGCTCAGCTGGGGTCAGAGCATCCTCCTGGGGCCTGAGGGTGGGTGGAGTTAGAACGTGGCATGCTCCATACTTCCATCCAGAGCTGGGTGATTGATATTCCTGAGCCACCAGGGTGACTTCCGTGCCTGGACTCCTTCTCCGGCAGGGTCAGGGCCGGGGGTCAGGGTCAGGGTCAGTGATGGGTGAGGGACAAGAGCTCCAATGAGAGGGCCCAGGACGTTGGGTGGAGCCTGGGTCAGCTTCCCCTTCACTGTCTTCATTTGTTTTCCTTCCTCTGTTACCAACCTCACTTTCCCACCCCAGTTCGCTTTCTGCTTCTTTCAAATAGGATTCCCTTCTTCCCCCCTGCTCCCCAGGACACTGTTCCGGGTTGTTTCTAGTCTCTGCTGACCTCCCTCCCCCGCTTTCACCCTCCCCTCCCTTCTTTTCCTATTTTCCTCCTCCTTCCTTCCACC
>PVKU01014322.1:0-23689 GCA_004027475.1 Anoura caudifer
AAAAATGATTTCCTTTTTTGCACCAATGAATGCTAATTTCAAAATGCTCAATTTACAAAAACAAAAAAGGTTTTCCTGAGCAATTTATTGGACATTTTTCTTTTTTAAATATATTTTATTGATTATGCTATTACAGTTGTCCCATTTTTCCTCATCATTCCCCTCCACCCTGCACCCCTCTCCCACCCACATTCCCCCCCTTTAGTTCATGGCCATGTATCATAAGTTCTTTAGCTTCTACATTTCCCACACTATTCTTGCCCTCCCCTGTCTATTTTCTACCCACCATCTATGCTACTTATTCTCTGTACCTTTTCCCCCTCTCTCCTCCTCCCACTCCCATGTTGCAAACCCTCCATGTGATCTCCATTTCTGTGTTTCTGTTCCTGTTCTACTTGTTGGATTAGTTTGCTTTTGTTTTAGGTATGGTTATTAATACCTGTGAGTTTGCTGTCTTTTTACTGTTCATATTTTTTATCTTCTTTTTCTTAGATAAGTCCCTTTAACATTTCATATAATAAGGGCTTGTGAATGATGAACTCCTTTAACTTGACTTTATCTGAGAAGTGCTTTATATTCCCTTCCACTCTAAATGACAGCTTTGCTGTATAGAGCAATCTTGGATGTAGGTCCTTGACTTTCATGACTTGGAATACCTCTTTCCAGCCGCTTCTTGCCTGGAAGTTCTCTTTTGAGAAATCAGCTGACAGTCTGATGGGAACTCCTTTGTAGGTGACTGTTCCTTTATCCCTTGCTGCTTCTAGAATTCTCTCCTTCATTTTAATCTTGGCTAATGTAATTATGATGTGCCTTGGTGTGTTCCTCCTTGGGTCCAACTTCTTTGGGACTCTCTGAGCTTCCTGGACTTCCTGGTAGTCTATTTCCTTTGCCAGATTGGGGAAGTTCTCCTTTATTATTTGTTCAAATAAGTTTTCCACTTGTTGCTCTTCCTCCTCCCTTTCTGGCACCCCTATAATTCGGATGTTGGGACATTTAAAGATGTCCTGGAGGTTCCTAAGCCTCTCCTCATTTTTTTGAATTCTTGTTTCTTCCTTCTTTTCTGTTTGTTTCTTTCTTTCTTCCTTCTGGTCCACTCCATTGATTTGAGTCCCAGTTTTCCTCCTATCTCTATTGGTTCCCTGTGCATTTTCCTTCATTTCACTTATTGTAGCTTTCATTTTTTCATCTAATTTGTGAGCAAAATCAACCAATTCTGTGAGCATCCTGATCACCAGGGCTTTGAACTATGCATCTGATAGGTTGGCTATCTCTTGGTTGCTTAGATGAATTGGCTCTGGGGCTTTGATTTGTTCTCCAATTTGAGCCATTTTTCTTTGTTGTTGTTTTTTTTGTTTGTTTTTTTCTTTTGTTTTGTTTTTGTCTGCTTGCAGCAGTTACGTAGTGAGGGGTGGAGCCTTAGGTGTTCCCCAGGGTGGGGCAGCCCAGTCGCTTAGTAGTGACGCTGTATGTGTGGGCAGGATCTGAGAGGGAACAATGGTACTGCTCTGCTCTCTCTCGGATTCCAGTCCCTTCTGCCGATTCCCCTTCACCTGGATTATCTGCACTCGAATGTGGGACCACCTGGTCAGCCAGCCACCTTGCGTGGCCTCACTGGGTCTGCACCATTGCCACCCTGTGCCCAGGGTCTGCTAGCCGCCACCTGTGCACCTGGGATCTGCCAGCCACTGCTGCCTGCATGCCTGGTCAGCACCTCCACTTTTTCGTGCCACAACTCCACCCCTCTTACCGGTCTGGATGAATGGTTGTTGGACTTCTGTACAGTTCAACTTTCTATGAGTTCTGGTTGTTTTCTTGTTTCTAAATCTTTGTTGTCCTTAATTTCGGTTGTGAGAGGAGGCACAGTGTGTCCACCTATGCCTCCATCTTGGCTGGAAGTCTGGACATTATTCTTGAGAATTTTTTTTTAAATCATAGATCGGTATCAAGCAAAATGTATATTCTGCACGTGACAGAATGAATTAGGAAGCTTGCATGAGAGGTGGTGTTTCTTGCTCTTCTACCTTCTTTTTTCCACTTTCTCCATACCTTTATTCATTTCTTTCCCTAAGTGGTTTCATGCAATCATTTCCATCTGAAGAAACAGGACTGGTAAAAGTAAGTTGCACCACAGGGCTAATGAATTAAAGTATTCAAAACTGTTCTTTAAAAATTTGCACTTAAAAAGAAGCAGGCACTAGGGACATTAAAACTCCTGACAGCATAATTCTGTAAATATATGAATAAATCTATTCCAAAATTTACTTCTTTTATTACTGTTTTCATATGTAATAACTAAATTCTGTATTGTATTTTATCCTTTCCTATACTGTAGATAGGCCGGATAGTTTGAGACAAACTTTTTAATAACCAAATTATTAGGGGTTTTTTTAATTTATTAAGCTATTAAACTACTCACAAACCCTGGAATCAATCCAATTATTTTCTGGTGAAATTTTAGATGCTAGAATTTATTAATAATGACAATAACTTTCCATCAGAACCTTTACTGTGTGGCACCCTGCCAAAGTAATATCATCTTCAAGCAGCAGCATATGGAGGATATTATCACCCCATTTCATAGACAAGAAAACTGAAGCTTAGAGAGTTTGCATTGTCTGCCCAAGATCAAGCAAGTAATTCAGGGCAGAAATGAAATTTAAAGTGAATTCATCCAATGAATTCTGGATGCGTAGTCGAGGCTCTGCGCCTTTGCTGTTCATCCGCCCTCCCCCTCCCCCTCCCCCAACCCTGTCCTACACACATTTAGTCTGGGTAACGCAGTAGAATTTATTATGCTCCCTATTCATCCACTATCATAATGCTGACTATATACATACATATGTATGCTCACATACATATATATATCACATAATATACAATAGTTATACTGAAACATGCTGCTTAACAAAAATTCATAGCATCTCTATTTTCCAAAATAACCTTTGAAGGGGAAGGGATTTCAGACTCTCCATGAGATTCAGGAAAACACAGCAGGGCAGCTGATGGTCATTGGGAGAACTGTGTGACGTCCCAAGGTGCCTACTTTGAAGGGGACTGAGGTATCATTGTCCTGTGTACAATGTTTCTTGTGTCTTGTATCTTCTTCAATAAATGTCTCCATTTTTCATATTGCATGGCTACATGGATGCATACTTTCTGGACCAAATACACACACACACACACATTATTTTATGGTGTTCATGGACAAACTGTTCACATTATGATATGGTTCACATTCAGTTAAGTACATGTCAAATAGTAAAGGTCACATTTACTACAGATAAAGTTCTGATTTTCTTAAATTTCCATTCTGAAACAGAAAGTATCTTTGCCAGAACAGGGATTTCTCATCTTACTTCAGTGAAGCTTTTAAGTAATCAACAAGGAAAACACATAAATACAAGCATCATTTCCCTCATGAGAATGAAAGGCAAGAGAATCTCATTTTCCTCTCCTAAAATGTAACTTTCACTGTATTACTAAGAAATTATAACAGAACATCTTGAGTAATTCTGTTCTAGTTGTGTCAGATATCTTAACCACTTGACAAGCAAACTATGTGAAGGACAAGTTTCAAGGACATGATTGGGAGAATGAAGTCTATTAGAAGCACAATGGAAGGCCAGGAGCCTGGCTTTGTGAGAAAGCTGCGGACTTGGAGGTGTGGCCCAAAGCCTGGCTCTGAGTAAGGTACTCTGGCAAGTACCAACCATAGAAATTAGAAAAGATTTCTTTGAACCAAAAGTACTATATTCACACATTGCCTTAGAGTAAACTGATGGAAAATCAGTAATTACTCTACAGCTTTCAAGGAACCTTAAGGTATAGCCATGATTAAGAGCCTATTGGCATATAATTTGGAAGGAGACAAATAAAAAAATTCAAGTCCTCAAGCCAACTCAAGATTCAATTTTCCTTCTGAACAGCCAGAATGAAAGAGAGGGATTGAATGAGAGAGGGAAGAATCTAACATTAACTTGAACCAGTTTGGAGCACATATTGTAGTAGGCACTTATGCTGTTTTACTTAATCCTCATAACAGTATCATGTGGTGCAGGCTTTAGAAGCCATACATTATAGATGAAAAACTGGAGACTCTAAAAGCGTAATTTAGCCAAGATCACAAAGTGAGGTATGAGCCAAGTCCCCTCTGCCTGAGTCTACCACTCTTTCCAATGTAACACAAGTAGTAATCATGTGGTGTGATGTAAGGTACACAAGGAAACCACTCAAAAAAATCATCGCCTACAAAAAGTGGCATGATTTCCCCAAAACCACTCTTTGTGACTCCTTACGTTAATTAGCTCTTCATATTTAAAATGCAAATAGTTGAGTATTATGCCCACAACACACTATCAAGTGAAAAACAAAAATAATTTGCCAAGAAATATAGAACAGAAATTATGCTGGGAAAGGGGTAAAAACCTAAATGCCCCAAAATATGAGTATAACTAAATAAATTGCAATGCGATCCACTCATTAGAATGAAGACCTCTACTTACAAAAGACTAGGTTAAGCTATAATGTAAAAAGAGGAAGATACAAAGTACTATGTAGTGTATGGTTACAATTATGTTAAAGGCAAATGAAATAAAAGGCTATCTAAGAAGTATTAAAGTAATGCAATAAGGTGATAGAATTATCAATACTTATTGTTCATATTTTTCCCAACATACTTTAATTAGTTTTTATAATTTCCTAATGAGAAATCAATGAGTTTTGAGAAGCAAAAGGCTCAATCATTTTAAACTGAAGCCTTACAATAACCTCTTCCTTCTGGCCAGAAATTATTTTTTTCCAATTTATTTCCCACAGTGCATAGTTCCTTATACCCAGTATATGTTTAATATCTTTTTATTGAATATATTTTTAAAAGGGTAGACAAGAGCAAGAAAGATCTCCCTCTGCTTAAAACGTATTCCCAACATAGGTTCACTAATTAGAGATTTATTTCTGTTAATGAGTTCCTTTTTAAAATGCAAATGCATCAAATAGTGAAATGAGCAAAAAAAACCATGAACAAAGAACACACAGGAGGAAACACAAATGGCTAATAAACATGAAATGAAAAGTTCAACCTCATTAATAACCAAAGACATGAAAATGAAAATGATATCAGTTTTCCTTGAGAAACTTGCAAAATTTTTCATGGTAATTTTCAATGCTAAGGGAAGTATAAACAAGAAAATACTGAAAGTATATACTTCTCATAAACTGCTGGTAGGACTGAAAACTTGGCACTAACTTTCTTGAAAGCAATTTAGAAAAATACTCCTAATTTTTGATGCAGGCATTCCGTTTGTGAGAATATAGGTTAAAGAAAAAAATCATAGACATATGTGAAAAAATTTTATTTGTGAATGTTCAGTGCAGTGTCATAATCTCAAAACAATTTGAAAGAATCTAAGTATCCATGGTAAAGGAAAGTAAACTAAATTTTTATAAATCAACTCAATATAATAATATTTTATCTTCGTAACCAAATTTTCTTAAGTATTTGAATATGGACAATTCTCATGATATAGTAGTAATTGGAGTGAAGTACTACACAGATATTATTATACGTCATGATATCACGTTTTCAAAATATTTAAGCATAGGCCAAATATAAAAGAAAATAGTAGTAATGACTCTAGCTGATGATACTTAACATGATTTTTATTGTCTTCTTTACTTTCTCTTTTTTTGCTCACATTTAATTTTTATTGGTTTTTCATGCTACACAAAACAATATTTACTTTATTTAATTCATTTATTTCATTTATTTATTTGTTTGTTTGCTGCTGTTATTTTAATTACTTAGAGAGGGAACGATTGTGGCCTTTTTTTTGTTTCTTTATCTGAAGGCCGCCTTAGCATTCTAAATGTGGAATATTTAAGCAAGCTAAAAGGGAGAAATGGGGTTTCCCAAAATCGCTCGATTGGGAGAGGAAAGGTGGCTTTGTCAATCACGCCGTACGGTGGGTCGTTAACTGTGTGAACAATTACATTTCACTTTAATTGTGCTTAAGGCTTCAATTAAATTTGGGAGTTCCATCCTTAGAGCAACTCATACCGACGGAGGTGCATGTGCTGGATGGTGTCACGGCAGTCACTAAACATGCGGCGGACGTTCTCGGTGTCCACGGTGCAGGTGAAGTGGGGGTGGCAGTAGAGGCGCCCGTCCCCAGGGGATAGTGCTGATTCTAAGAAACTCATCACGGATGAAGTACTTGGCCCAGATCATGCGTGGGTCCTCTCCGGGCTCGGGGGTAGCATCTTCAGGAGTATTGTGGTGAGCAAATTCTGGAAAGTAGTCCTCAATTTTCGACTTTCCAGCAAGGACTTTCTCAACGAGTAGGTCTCGCTTGTGAGGAACAGAATCACAGAGATGGTGCGCAGCCACCTGTTGTTCCAGATACTCTTGAAGAGGTTCACAGCATCCTACAGACGGCCGGTCTGGTCAGCCTCCCGAATCACCATGTTGTAGCTGCTGCTGGCCGCCACAGAGATGATGGCAGTCACGTCACTGAAGCATTGGATCCACCTGCGGTGTTCATTGCACTGACCACCCACGTCAAACATGTGGAAGTTGACTTTGTGCACCTGGAGCTTGGTCTCAAAGATTTCAGAAGTCAGGACACGGCAGTGAAGCAGGTCCTGATCGCTAGGACATGTGATTGCTGTCAGCCTGCTTGATGACATTAACCTTGCCCTGGAAGTACCGGGCACAATCAATCGGCTAGTACTCGTTAGAGTGTTCTTGTAGGTGCACATTCCCTCTCCTCCCACAGAGCCTTGACGTGCTCGCAGAACTTGGAGGGAAATCAAAGTTCGGCACGTTCATTACACTCAGGATGTAGTCCACTTGGAACTGGTTCTCAGAATTGGCCAGCTCCACGGGGTCACCAGGCTGCTCGTGGCAGCCACAATGGTTTGGATGCCTCCTTCAGATCGTTTTTGATGTCCTGCACCTTGGTGCGCTCCTCACCTTCAGAGTTGCTCCTGGCAGCCTACAGGTCCTCTTCGCTGCCCACTCAGTTAAACCCATCAACATGCAGCATCCTCATTTGCTTCGCAATGGTGCTTTTACCAGATCTCCAGCACCTCCTCTGCCTCCCCTCCAAGTACCATGTCTTCTTTATTTTCTTTTATACCCATATTTTCTAAAATGATATTTGTTATACATAAACAACGTTTTACAGAGATATTCTGCTTATTCTTGCAATTTCTAGAACTCCATTCTGAGAATATAATTCAAATGAAAAGTTTCTAGGCAAAGATGTTCATACACAGCTTTATTTAAAATAATAAAATTAGAGGACTAGTTAAAGATAGTATGGTATATAAAATATACAATATTGTCATTATGTTAATAAGATGGAAAACATCTTATTTTGGTGTGCCAGTATAAAAGATACTAGTACACACACGTGTGCACACACACATACACACTTCTCCTTCCTAAAGAGAGAAATTCAAGATTGGAGTGTGGGGATCCAGCTCCTTGTTCTTTGAGTTCTAATAGTGAGATGAGCAAAATTAACTTTCTCCTCTGTGAGTTTAGGGGTTGTTTCCTAACCACCTCAAAACATAAGCACTCTTTAATAATAAAGAGAAAAAATTTAATAACAAAAGAAAAATTTTTTGACACCACTGTTAAATTTTGAAAAGCAAAGCAAAATTGTGAAATCAACAGTGTCACTCAGCTTCCTATGTGCACACAAAACTGGCCTACAGATGCTCTCGAATTCAGTGGGACACAAAGGTGATGCAGTTTTATTTTCCTCCATTCACTGCCTTCAAACGTGCTGTTAAACTTGCTTTGCCCATCTTTTAATGACACTTTGGGCAGTCCTATTATTTCCCAGTCACTTCTAAATATTAAGAATTTCAGTCTAGTCTATTTTAAAATCTCAATTCAGTTCTATAGCCTTTCCCTCAGTGGGGGGGAACTTGGAATGGAGACCAGTGGGCTCTCCTCTATTCCCCTGTCCTTTGCTCCTTTGCTTCCAGCGTTTCCAGGAATGGGTAGGAAGAGAAATTACAGAAATAGGCCAAAGGTGTTATTAACTGCAGTTGTTGTTAATACCATGTTATGCCCATATGTTATGCTCATAGCTATAAATGCTCCCAAGGGCTTCTCTAGAGGCCTTTCTACTGCTGTCCCCTTCGCAAAGACCAGTTCTCTCAGGTGGGCCATGGACCACACTACTGAAGCTCAGATGCCTTCCTTGATGTTCCTATGAACCACTAAAAAAGGGCACAACTTTGTCCCAATAAAAAAATTATAAGAGTGATGCCTCAACCAGTGTGGCTCAATTGATTGGACATCATCTGGCAAAGCCAAAGGTCACTATTTCGATTCCCAGTTGGGGCACATGCCTGGGCTGTGGGTTTGATCCCAGTTAGAGTGCAAAGGAGAGGCAACAAATGTTTCTTTCTCACATCCATGTTTCTCTCCTTTTTTTTCTCCCTCCCCTTTCCTCTCTCTAAAAATAAATAAAATTTTCTAAACAAAAAAAAATGAGAGTGGAAACCAGCTTTATTTCTCTATCGCTTTCCCAAAACACCCTTGAATAACCTTTCTTATCCCCACTCCAAAAAGGTGTCCAATTGGAGAATAAGATACTATCTCCACTTTCCCGGTCACCCCCTTTCCAATGTATGCAAAGCATTATGTTGGAACCCTGCTACGTATGCCATTCTCCTGCTGAGACCAACAGCTGACATTTCTAAAGTTCATAAAATACTTTAAAATGAACTTAAGAAGGCGAAAGATTTGTACACTGAAAACATTGATGAAAGAAATTAAAGAAGACACCAATATAAAGATATACTATGTCCCTGGATTGGAAGATTTAAATTGTTAAAATGCCCATGCTACCCAAAATGACCTATAAGTTCACTGCAATTCCTATCAAAATTCCAAATGCACTTCTTATAGAAATAGAAAAGGCAATCCTAAAATTCATAAGAAACCACAAAGAACTCTGAATAACCAAAATAATCTTGAGAAAGAAGAAAAAAGCTGTAAGCTTCCTATGTCTTAATTTCAAAATATATTATAAAGCTATAGTACTCAAAACATTGTGGTATAGGAATAAAGACAGACAGACAGACAGACAGACCTAGGAAACAGAATAGAAAGCCCAGAAATAAACCCATGCATACACAGTCACTCGATCTTCTCACCAAAAAAATGGGCTTCAAGAATACATGTGGGGGAAAAGATATCTCTTCAACAAGTAATATTGGGAAAACTGAATATTCACATACAAAAGAATGATATTGGATCTTTATCTTATACCATACACAAAAATAAACTTAAAATGGAATAAAGACTTAAATTCAAAACCTGATATCATAAAACTCCTAAAACAAAACATAGAAAAAAAGTTTAATGAGATTTGTCTTGGCAATGATTTATTGAATATAACACACAAAGCACAGGTAACAAAAGCAAAAAGTAAATAAGTGGAACTACATAAAACTAAAAACCTTCTGCACAGCAAAGGAAACATTTAACAGTAAAAAGGCAACCTATGGAATGGGAGAAAATATTGGCAAACCATGTATCTAATAAGGAGTTAATATCTAAAGTATACAAGGAACTCCTATAAATCAACTGTAAGAAAAGTAAATACATAACCAGCTTTAACAATGGGCGAAAGACTTGAATAGATATTTTTCCAAAGAAGACATAGAAATGGACAACAGATACATGAAAAGGTGTTCAACATTACTAACCATCAGGGAAATGCAAATCAAACCACAGTGAGATATAACTTTCACATCTGTTAGGATGGCCAATATCAAAAAAAAAAAAAAAAAAAAGTTGTTGAGAATGAGGAAAATTGAAATCCTTATAAACTGTTGGTAGGAATGTAAAATGGTGCAGCTATTATGAAAAACAACATAGAAGTCCCTCAAAAAATTAAAAATAGAATTACCATGTGACCCCACAGTGCCATTTCTAGGTATTGATTAAAAAAAAATTGAAATCAGAATCTTGAAGAAACATGTGCACTGCCATGTTCATTGCTCCGTTACTCACAAAACCCAAGCTATAGAAATAACCTAAATGCCCATTAATGGATGAATGGGCTTATTTTAATGCAACATGTACATACAATGGAATATTACTCAGTTTTTTAAAAGAAAGAAATCTCACAATATGCAACATGGATGAACCTGGAAGACATTCTGTAGTGAGACATGATAGTCACAGAAGGACAGTTACATACTCTGTGATTTCACCTACGTGAGGTATCTGAAAGAGCCAAACTCATAGAAGCAGAGAGCAGAAAGTGGTTCTAAGGGGCCAAGGGAAGAGGAAATTGGGAGTTTCTACTCAATAGGTATAAAGTTTCAGTTATACAAGATAAACAAGTTTCAGAAATCTACAGCACCACATCCCTATCGTTAATAATACTGTACTGTATACTTAAAAATCTGTTAAAAGAATAGATCTCATGTAAAATGTTCTTATCAATACTATACATTTTCAAAAATCGATGGCTTTGAAATGTTGTGTGTAGCCCTCAGAGTTCACACGCACACACTCAACCACCTTTGTTGTCACATAGCCTAATTTTAATATTAACATATGTAATGATTGTTTATTAAATGCTATTTTAGAACATGAGATACAATCTAATGAGACATTTTAAATTCCTCCTGCATAGAAATGGAGTTTTACTATTCCTACTGTTATTTTATATCACAGTAAATCTAATCACTTTTAAACATTTTCAGACTCCTTAAGTTACTTCTCACATATAATTTACCAGAAAATTCATTAACACTTTCATTAATCTTTTACCAACCTATAAACTTTATGACTGTAGTTTTTATTAGCTAAGATATAATTAGCTAGGTTTGACTTTGTATTTTAGGGTCAAGTTATTTAGCTATACTATCAAGAGTTTTATATAAATTACATTTTTACTCCATCAGACTTCTTTCCACATCAGGTTCAGTAATTAGAATTCCACACTTAATATCTCATAATCACAGTCACATTTACATCTTTTTTACTCACAGTCTTTAAATACTAAATTGTTTGTAATCATAACTATCTATTTTAAAGAAATCGATAGCAATAATGAGCACAAAATTGCAGTATCAAATATATTACAGACAAGCCCATTAATGGAAAAATTTGATCCTTGTTTCCTGACATTTATATTATTTACCACCAATTTCCTTCATGTAGTGAAATATAAATTAAACGTTAAGGATTCTTCACAGGTAGAAACAGTGATTAAACAATGTCATCTGTCATGAAACAAATATGAATTCACTGAATACTGCTAATATTAATCCTGCCAGCAGCTTCATACATGCCTTCCAATTTGGTTTCTTTAAAAATTAGAGATAAAAACTTATAACAGTAACCAACATGGTCACAAATAAAGTTCTGGAAACACTAGAAATTGCTTTGCTACAATGATGCAACACAAATTCTAAAAAGAAATAAACAAAATGGAGTGTGGGAGCTTTGCTCAAGCTAAAAATCCACTTAGGTAAATTTCATCAGTTAAGTTTGAGCTAATGTATTACCCAAAATATTTTCCTGAGACTTAAAATTTTGGAATTAAGAGTTTAAATGGGAATTATCTGCATTGTTTTAATTATTTTCTTTTTTTGCTTACAGCATTATAATCAGTATTTGCAGACAATGTCTTTATATGAAACATCTAATGTAATTTTTAATGAGGTCTTTCAAAATGAAAACCTTTAAATAAAATGTACTTAGATTGAGAAAATGTATGAAGTCAAGATAAACTGTTTTCTGAAGAACTAGATGGTACATGAAAATTAGGAAGTCAAATTTGCTGTCATTAGAAAGGAACTGGGAAGCATTTCAAAATAGTTCAGAAGAGCTTTCTTTTTACAATGCCAGTTCCATGAATTTAATGTGATATGTGTCCACATGGTATCAATATAAACACTGTATTATGTATTTCATTCAATATTTTTCAGTCTTTGAATTTAAAATATATCTGTGGTATTACTATATTCAAAGATTATAAGACACAGCAGAAAAATTAAAGCTAAGAGTATATTCTAGTATATAACAACAAAAAATATTTTACAGAGAAGTATTTTTTTTGCCAAAGGCACAGAAATCCAAAGTTATAAGGAAGAAATTAGTTAATAGAAATTATCTGAACTAAGAAATTCTTTAAGTATCTTGTATACTGAATGTGAACAAAATAGGTCTTTGAAAAAGAGAAAACTCTTAACATTTTTAAGCTGTCAAATTAGATAAGCCAGAGATTTTCTAAGATCCTTTCCCTAAAGAATATATGCACCCCTATGTTCATTGCAGTGTTATTTACAATCACCAGATTTGGAAGTAGACCAAGTGTCCATCGGTAGATGGGTGGATGAAATGACTAGGACATTTACACAATAGAACACTACGTGTTCATAAAAAAGGAAAATTTTACCCTTTGAGACAGTGTGGATAGACCTGGAGAGCATAATGCTAAGTGAAATAAGCCAGTCAGAGAAAGACAAATGCCATATGATCTCATTCATATGTGGGATCTAATTAATACAATGAACAAACAAGCAAAACAGAGGCAGACTCAAAGATAGAGAGCAAGCTGATGGCTCAGCGGGGTTGGGGCATGGAGGGATCAGGCCAAAAAGAAAAGGAACTCATGGACACGGACAACAGTGTGCTGATTACAGGGAGAAAGGGGGTGGGTGGAGGTGGAAGAGGGTATAAGCAGGATAAACGGTAATGAGTACATACAATAAAAAATAAACTATTAAAAATAAATAAAATAGCCCGGGCTGGTGTGGCTCAGTGGATTGAGTGCCAGCCTGCAAATTGAAAGGTTGCTAGTTCCATTGTCAGTCCAGGCACATGCCTGGCTTGTGGTCCAGGTCCCCAGCTGAGGGTGTGCAAGAGGCAACCAGTTGATGTAGCTCTTGCACATCAATGTTTCTCTCTCTCTCTCCCTCCCTTCCCCACTCTCTAAAAAATAAATAAATAAAATCTTTATACATATATACATATATACATGTACATATAAAAGAATTCTTTATAATTTTAAATCAACCTGGGAAGTGGGGATTTTTTAATTAAATACTGTGTGCTAGAAAGTGAATGTGGAAATTTGCATGTGAGTGCCTCGTGTTTAACATATTTTGTCAATCAGAAAACATGAATTCAGTACCTATGAAAGGTAAAGTATAAAAATGTCTACAACCGACACATTTATAAGAGCGTATAATGCTTTTAAATATATACACATATATATATGCATATTTATATATATACACCTGTAACAACAAACACAAAGCAAAATGAATGTGTTATGAACTGAATCTTTGCTTGCCCCCCTCAAATTCATATGTTAAAGCCTCAGCACCCAGGGTTGCTGTAGTTAGAGACACGGCTTTTAAGGAAGTAACTGAATTTAAATGAAGTCATAAGGGTGGAGTCCTGATTCGAGAGAACTAGTGTTCTTCTGAGACACCAGAGAGTTCATTTCCTCTTACTTGGTGTGTGCACCAAGGAAAGATCATGAGAGGATGCAAGTCAGGGACAGGGTTCTCACCAGAAACCAAACCCTGCCAAAACTTGATCTGGAACTTTGAGCTTCCGGAAGCTCATGAAAATTATTTTCTGCTATTTAAGCCAAGCAATCTGTGGTATTTCTTATGTCAGCCCGTATAAACTAATAAAAAACGAATGCCAAAAAAAGTAGCACAGATTATTTGTGCTGAGCAAGAATATGTGGGAGAGATAAGAAATCACAGACTTTGAGGAGGAAGAGAATACCTTCTAAGAAGGAGGGAACCTATCTGGAAGGATTAGGATGTGGAAGACAGGGTAAATGGTAAAATTAGTGCAAATTATAAAAAATGAAAACTTGTCTCCTGAATATGTTCATAAGACAAGTATCCATCAGTCCCAACTATAGGTTGGAAGAGTTCAAAAGCAGTAAGAATAAAGGCAGCAGATAAAATAAGCAAACACTTCTCCTGAGATTCAGGAGACATTCCCTGAGTACCAAAAAGTATATCCATTTAAATAGTATGTGATTGTGGGATGTCACTACATCGTGGAGCTGGAAAGAGACAAAAGTTTCTTGACACAATTAAGAGGCCCCATGTCCCTAAAGGGCAAGAGGAAGGCAAACCTGCAAATAGAGAAGAAATCTCTCTACACTGTTGAACAGGTTACATTGTCCAAAACAAATGAACAAACAAATAAATAACCATTTAGTTTTCTCTTGAAGAGATGTGCTTATCCAACTAGATCATCAAGCAAGGACTCTGGTAGGGCCACAGGAAGAGCTGACAGGGATTGTAGAATTCAGGTACACCCTTCCTCATAAAATAAAACTTACTATGTGCCTGGAGCTGTGGACAGCACAGAGGTGAACATCAACATTCATCCAAGTGAAGTCTGGGGTCTTACTTAAAACTGAGAGCTCAGAAAGAAATGAAGAATCACACCTGCTCTCATGGAAAAGAAGGAGTATTATACCCAAAAGAAAGATTTGTGCAGAGTCACTTGAAGAGCTAGTTAACGGTAGCATCCAAGTGAGGCAGAACTTCAACTCTAGTGTCATTTCTTTCTGAGAATGCCCTAACTTTGCATAAGTATCTTTGCCAAAGAAGGAGCAGCATGGTCAGGGTAAAGGGGGAGATAGTTATTCCCCTGCATTTATTTTGGCTTCCAGCAGAGTCGAGGAGCTTTGGCACTTTCAGTCACTACTGACTATAACCAGTCAGTGAAAGAAAAATCTTCAAGAAGAAAAGAGGCAGGAAAAGCAAACTTTTCATTGCTACCGAGGTGTATAAAAAGCTGCCCTGGGAAGGGGCACAGGGCAGAGGGGCAGCAAATCTCTGTTATAATAAGTTAAACAGGCAATTTGGAAACCAATGTGATAATTTACACTACATCAAACCAAAATGTTCCACTAATAAATGCTCACAATTCCACAAAGGCGTGACAAATCTTTGTTCATTTCTCCCATCAAAGCAACGTATCTTTTTCTTAAAATTCCCCTTTGTACTGATTATTCTTCCAAATACAGTAGCTAAATAGGCGAGTGTCAGCTCTAATTGGATGATGGTTTGGAGACTTCAAATCATCCGGAGGTTAAATAATGTAGCATGGAGCCTGTGCTATTCAAAGGGAATGTTTTAATACAGTGGGAGAAATGCGGAGACACGGCAGCTGTGTGAACCCTGGCAGGCGTGCTGCCCTGAAGAAGCCCCAGTATTGTCTCTGATACCTTGAGTTCAGCAGTTTTAATTCCCACCTCTGTGGGATGTTTGACAGTTCATTCATTTAGGGCGCTTCAGGGATGCACAGGTGACTCAAGTTCAGATAGCTATTTTAAGGATATGTCGCTTCTGTTTATTTTTTAATGCTAAGAAGAACACACTGAATGAGACAGAGGAAGACCTTTTGCACATAAAAGAAACTGTTCTTTCAAAGAGGAGAATGTTTTGACATTTAGAGACTAAGCATTTCTTTGGGGGACAGACTTCCTTAAGGTTGAAAAACGGATTGGGAGCAGAGTTAAACAGAGCCCAACCACGGAGCACCCTCCCTGAATGTCGGGTCTTAAAATACCTAAGGCTATAAAGCAAAGATCTAGGCTAACTACGAAGCCTTTCTGTATTATTTATTGCCATACCTTCAGTATGCTTTAACATCCAAGCTGTCAAAGGTGTTTATGAACTTCATGTTGATGAAAATTAGAAACATTAGCAAAAATTCAAGTTAACAAAGATAACAAAGGAGACTACACTCTTTCCACCAGACAAAAATATGGAAGATGTAAATCTCCAATACTACCCACAGTATTTTTCCCAAGTAACCAGAGTGGGGTTAGTGGACAGTTGTCAGTGATTACGCATGCAATCGGACTGACTCAGGAGGTAAATTAAAAGATGAGGGGATGAGCCAGGCCATTTGTGGGTGAGGGGATAGACACCTGGAGGAACGAGGAAGATCAAAGGCAGCGAGGGTAGCCAATGAGGATCCAAGTACATCATAATGATCAATAGCTACATTCTTAGGAAAAAATATGTGTATTAAAAGTAGTTCATAGGATTTTTTAGAAGTTAACATAGCATTTCTATTTTGGAAAAAAAACTGATGTACTTACTAATATAAAAAGAACATTACCAAGAATAAATTAGCAACTCTTAAAATACTATGTCTTATGTTCCAAACTAACATTTTCATATTTCAATGGAAAGTGACTCATTTTGTCACATTAAATATCATAATTTGAAATAAAAAATCTGTATAGAAATTATATTGTGCTTCCCAGTATTTGAAGATACAGCACGATTCATTGAAATACAAAAATATCATCTGCTTCACATAATCAGTTCTTGAAGTCTAAACAATTAATTGCTCAGATACAAAAGGCTCAACAAAAGGTTCAACGTAATTTTCTTTCTCTCTCATTTTTACATCCCATTTTTCCCATACCATTTTTCCCCTTGAGCTCTTAACTTAAACCTCACTATAGTTATCACACCCAAATAAAAAGTCCATTCTGCCAAGTCTTTTTTTGTAATCCATATCTCTATTCTGTCCTTTAGTTTCTCTTCCAACAACCTGGTCCAAGTCTCTCCAGAGTTCCCAGCATTCGCCACTGTTCCATTGGTTTGCCCTTGGCGGTTGGGAAGTTATTAAGGGAGGATGTGGGAGAAAAGTTTCTGATTCTCCAGGGAGCAACAAGTTTGTCTATGTCCTGCGCCTACCCCTCCAGAATCATTCTCTTCAGAATCACAGCTCACACGTTCCATTCATGCAACACTCTTAATCATCTTTCTCGAGTCATTTTGATTATATCACGCCCCTTTTTAGAAATTTGCAGTCACTTTCAATTGTCATTTTAGTCTAATTAGAACAGACAATCTTTTAGATTCTTAAAGAATAGTGTCTCAAATACATAACACCTAGTTTTTCAGGAATATTTTAAGCGGGTCACGTTAGCACTTCTTCTCTCTGAAGATATTTATATCTTCCCTAGCAAATCACATGCAACATTACTGAAGGCTTAGCCTTTTAACTAAATTAAAATATAAATGTTAGATGCTTCCTGTTTTTTAAAACCAAGAGGTTATAATGGAAATGTTCACTTTTCTTGATATGAAAGGCATTCACAGAAAAGTGGAGATTTCCTTTGAATGAGTAATTAAGTTTTTAAAATACACAAATTAGTGCTCATTGAATTATAACCTGTCATGTCAAACAGTCACTTTGTTCTGACATTTCTACATTGGCAAATTATATTTCTAGAAAAAAATGAGTGTCTAGAGATAGCATTTTATTACTGTCTTTGTTAAGTATTGGGAAAAATTCTGCCTAAAACTGTGTGTGTGTGTGTTTTATCAAAAATCCAATATGTTCAATAGCATTAAGAAGCAAAAAATACATTTTAATATTCAGTAGTCATTTTTAGAAATATATTCTATATTGTAAGCATAAACTGTCACTTATTTTTTTTCTTATTTTGAAACTAACTTTCATCAAACATGAAAAGCATTACATGCATATGATGAATTGCTTCCTTGGTAAGAGCATAGAAAAAATGAAACTAGGTTCATGAGCACAGATCTGGACTGTCTACATCAAAGTGCTATTTCTAGACCACAAACTACACTTGTTTCTCTTTGTGACTTGTTCTGGTTATCTATTGCTGCACTACAGCCACTCCAAATTGAGTAGCTTAAAACAACAAATTTGTTTAAACAATCATTTCTTTTGCTTACAAAGATGAAATGTGAGTCAGTGACAACATCTTATCCCTGCCTCGTGCGGCAGCAGCTGGGGGAGGGGAGCAAGCAGCAGAGGATTTCCCCACTGGGGATGGAACCACCTGAAGGCTCACCACGCGCATGTCCAAGGGCGGTGATGGCTGGGAGATGAAGGGGACTTTAGCTACGGCTATGGGCCAGAACACCTACATGCGGTCTTTCAGGTGGCTGTTTGGCTTTCTGACAGCATAAGAGCTGACATCTGAAAGCGAACGTCCCAAGAGACCAATGTGAACATTCATGACATTTTTTATGCCCTTGCCTCTGAAGTCACACAGCATCACTCAGCTGTGCTTTATATGTTAAGGCAGTTTATACAGTCTTCCCAATTCAGGGAGAAGAGACATGGGCCTTACCACCAACAGAGGATTTGTCAACCTCACAGTGTGGAAACTGCATGTGAGATAAGCTATGCTGTGATGACCATACTTGGGAAACCATCTGCGGTATGGCTGGACCTAAATGGCTAATTTCAGAAGCTGTAGCTCTGTTGTATTATATGTCTCATGAACTACTTCTTTTTAAAAAATCTTTTATTGATTATGCTATTACAGTTGTCCCATTTCTCCCCCATCATTCCCCTCCACCCTGCACCCCTCTCCCACCCACATTCCCCCCTTTAGTTCATGTCCATGTGCCATAAGTTCTTTAGCTTCTACATTTCCCACATTATTCTTGCCCTCCCCCTGTCTATTTTCTACCTACTATCTATGCTACTTATCTCTGTACCTTTTCCCCCTCTCTCCTCCTCCCACTCCCCTGTTGTAAACCCTCCCTGTGATCTCCATTTCTGTGCTTCTGTTCCTGTTCTACTTGTTGGCTTAGTTTGCTTTTGTTTTAGGTATGGTTGTTAATATCTGTGAGTTTGCTGTCTTTTTACTGTCCTATTTTTTATCTTCTTTTTCTTAGGTAAGTCCCTTTAACATTTCATATAATAAGGGCTTGGTGATGATGAACTCCCTTAACTTGACCTTATCTGAGAAGTGCTTTATCTTCCCTTCCATTCTAAATGATAGCTTTGCTGGATAGAGCAATCTTGGTGTAGGTTCTTGCCTTTCATGACTTGGAATACTTCTTTCCAGCTCCTTCTTGCCTGGAAGTTCTCTTTTGAGAAATCAGCTGACAGTCTGATGGGAACTCCTTTGTAGGTGACTATTCCTTTATCCCTTGCTACTTTTAGAATTCTCTCCTTCATTTTAATCTTGGCTAATGTAATTATGGTGTGCCTTGATGTGTTCCTCCTTGGGTCCAACTTCTTTGGGACTCTCTGAGCTTCCTGGACTTCCTGGAAGTCTATTTCCTTTACCAGATTGGGGAAATTCTCCTTTATTATTTGTTCAAAGAAGTTTTTCACTTGTTGCTCTTCCTCTTCCCCTTCTGGTACCCCTATAATTCAGATGTTGGGACGTTTAAAGATGTCCTGGAGGTTCCTAAGGCTCTCCTCATTTTTTTGAATTCTTGTTTCTTCCTTCTTTTCTGTTTGGTTGTTTCTTTCTTCCTTCTGGTCCACTCCATTCATTTAAGTCCCAGTTTTCCTCCCATCACTATTGGTTCCCTGTGTGTTTTTCTTCATTTCACTTATTGTAGCCTTCATTTGTTCATCTAATTTGTGAGCAAAATCAACCAATTCTGTGAGCATCCTGATCACCAGGGCTTTGAAATGTGCATCTGATAGGTTGGCTATCTCTTGGTTGCTTAGATGAATTGGCTCTGGGGCTTTGATTTGTTCTCCCATTTGAGCCATTTTGGGTTTTGGGGTTTTGGGGGTTTTTTAGGGGGGTCTGGTTGTGGCTGTTACGTAGTAAGGGGTGGAGCCTTAGGTGTTCCCCAGGGCGGGGCAGCCCAGTCGCTGAGTAGTGACGCTGTATGTGTGGGCGGGGTCTGAGAGGGAACAATGGCACTGCTCTACTCTCTATCAGATTCCAGTCCCTTCTGCCGATTCCCCTTCGCCTGGATTATCTGCACTTGAATGTGGGACCACCTGGTCAGCCAGCCGCTGTGCACGGCCTCACTGGGTCTGCACCGTTGCCACCCCGTGCCCGGGGTCTGCTAACCACTGCCTGTATGCCCGGGTCTGCCAACCTCCACTTTTTCCTGCCAGGACTCCACCCCTCTTACCGGTCTGGATGAATGGTGGTTGGACTTCCGTACAGTTCAATTTCCTATCAGTTCTGGTTGTTTTCTTGTTTCTAAATTTTTGTTGTCCTTAATTTTGGTTGTGCAAGGAGGCACAGTGTGTCCACCTACGCCTCCATCTTGGCCAGAAGTCCATAAAATACTTCTTAAAGGTGCCAAATTCCTCCAGCAGGGGGAAGTATTATGAATTTAACTTTGGGTGTAATATAAATAGTTTCTAGGGTCAACATTACTCAAAAAGTCTTCCTTATGATGAAAAGCACACTTATCAAACTATCTTTGCTTCACTATGTCAAGAGCTTAGGGGTGGAGTTAGGCTACCTTATTATCACTCTTTGCAGAATATACAATTAACTACTTTGATTCATCCAAAAGAAATTCATTATATACTTACAATAAGAAACAAACTCCTTGGCTGGCCTAACCCTGCAGCTTAAATCAGTCAGTTGGCTCCTTTGTCTCCACATCCAATCATTTTGAGCCCTGGAATCTTCGCTTTGTCTCCAGTCTTAATCATTAACGCTGCCCCATTCCACACTCTGTTTCATGACCTACTCTTGGCCCCAGCCTCTTGACTGGAGTCTCACCCATGTTGCTTTTAAATGTAATGTTACATGGGACAAATTTATCTCATTTTCTGGGCCATTTTATTGCATATCATTCTCATTTTTCCTCAGGTTACACCTTCTTCCACTACTCTGGAGAACAGAGCTCTGCCACTCCCAGCACCTAGCACACCAGCTTGTGCGAGCTCCCCCCTGTGCCAGCTCAGGAAGCTGCATTTCTGGAGCCTGAAGAAACTGAAAGAATGATGCTCCATCCATGGAGAACATAAGTGTGAATTACACAGATGCTCACCTCCACTGGTTAAGCATCTAGTTGAAGAAATATATACACAGTAAGCAACTAAAGATTATACAGAGTAAAATGAATGCTACGAGAGAAATGGAAGCTACTTAGCTGTATTAGTTGAAAATTCAGATAAATAAACAACTGCTACATTTTCCTAGAAAATCATTTGGTGCCGGCAAATAATCATATGTGATAAGCGTAGCTCAATCCACGTGTTCCTAGTTCAGTCTGGTGAGTTGGTTATTTGAAAGGAAAATAGAGGCACTAGTTGCTAAGCACCATAGAAAAAACGGTGTCCTAGGCCTGGGTGTGTCTTAATGAATGATAGTTCCCACTCTCCCAACCTAGATCTCCCTGTGTCAGCGGTGGTGTGGCGCAGCGTCACTTAGATTTCTAGCCAAGAAGATAGATCCCAAGTAGTTCACCAAATGAAAGTTTGCCAATGATAGCTCTGTTGAAGTAGAAGAAAAAGTGTGGCAGGTGCTTGCAGATACGCGACATTCCCACGGGAACATTTCGGACCTCACTTACACTTGAATAGGTGGTGACACGCAGTGTTAGCAGCGGTTGGTGTTTACTGCCCATGCTGCTGTGCCCTATATAAAAACTCCCACTTGCTTATTTGGGGTATTATTTAAATGTCATCTATTCTAAACACTTTCTTTGATCTTTTCCTTTTATTCAACAAGTTTGACTCCCTGAAATTCCAAGATATATTTTGGCACAAGACAAAAAGAACTGAAAGATTAAATATTTTCTGATTCTCTTTTAAACTTTGGAGTAAACACAAGTTAAAAGTTATTGTCAATACCCTGTGACTGAATTTAAGGTGCAGAATGTGTTTTTACGTGCACTTCAGAACGAATATTTGCAACAAACATCCTACATAGTTGAACTTTTGGGCACATTTTTCCATCATCAAAATTTTTAGGCCAAAATCATTTTTATGCTTTATTTTTAATTGCTGGAGAAAACCTTGAGCATTTCCAAAAAAAAAAAAGTAAGATTTTAAAAAAGGAAAGAAAAACAAAACAAACTTCTCTTTGTAGAAACTAATGCTTTGAAGGTGAATGACTAATTTGGGGGAATAAATACTCGTTACATACAATTGTGGGTGGTGGTTTCTTGAGTCTGTGGACTTTTTTGTAATCAAAGTATAATTTTACTTCTTTGTCTTATATAATCCAATATAAATTATGTAAAATGTTGGAAATGTAGGTAAAGTTTTAATAAGCCTAAAACCATTACAGGAGCAAACCTTGACTACTGGAGTCCTTAAGGCAGAACATGGCAGCAGAGTTTTATGGCCCTGACTGCTGCCGGTCAGCAGGAATTTGCCCTGGGCGCTGGCCCCTGGGCCCTGGCCCCGCCACAGTCGGTATCTCAGGAGGAAGAATCTGAGTGTGAACTCTGCACTCTGGTCTGCAAATGGGAAGTAGATCGCTCTTTTCTTGTCATCCTTTTCTACTGGCTGTCTCAGCGGGCATCGTGGATGCCTTCTGTCAGCACAGCGGCTCCAGCTTGAGCTGGACCAGAGTTCCGGAGCCCTGGTCCCCCTGGCCCCACTCCACAGTGTGAGCAATTAGTTGAGACTCTCTAGATTCCATCCTCATAGGAAGGTTACTAATCTTCCTTTCTAGCACTCCAATTGCCTGTTGGGACTTCAATAATCACTTATTAAACTGTATCTTGATATAAGAGAGTCCTTGGAGTACCCCTTTATAGGGGTCTAAGAACTACCAACGCAAATACTCTTTTTAAATAAGACATTCTTCAGTCACAGGCTCTCCCTTGAGGTAGTTGCTGGCTACTAGATATATCTTGTATCTATATAGATATAAAATAGGCTGCTGCAACCTGATTACATACAGCAGGGTACATTCAGACATCAATGCTATATTTGAAATCCAAGTATATGTTTAGTTTCAAATGTGGTATTTTTTTTAATTGATGGGTCTCTTTTACTGAACAGCTTGGCCCCTGAAAGACCTCCACTGTGATCATACAGCTCAAATCCTCAGCTGTGGTTACCCAGATGGCTTGGCACCTAGATGCTTAGTCACTCACAACAAGAATCAGGATTACACCAGCCAGGCCCATGAAAAAACATATACTCACCAGATTATTTTTCCTCCATCTAACAGGCTTGGCCCAGTATTTTGGAGAAAATGTAGATTCTCAGAACATTCTCATCTCCCTCTGCCCATCATCTCATGTACCAAACATTGCCTGGAGTGTCATCTATGTGCATCACGTCACTCCCTTTTTGATCTTGGCTGATCCCCTTTCTTAAGTGTTGTTTTTACGCTACAAGTCTGCGTCTCAATGTAAAGAGGCACTTGGTGCAAAAGTACCTGATTCTAGCTGCACATGTAGAACCACACATATTCCCACTCTGAGTAACACTAGTATACAATTTCTGCCTGACAAGGATAAAATGGTAGCAGTAAATACATGGTTCCTTCTCTCATACAGTTAACTATCTAGAGCCTAAGAATGCAGAAAGAAAAACAAAGGAAGGAACAAAGGAAGTACAAAAAAAAGGAAGAAAGGAAGGACGGGAGGGAGGAAGGGAGGGCAGAAGGAAGAAGGAAGGAGACAACAGGGTAACAGAGCATAGGAGCTGTGAGGCCTGCGATGCTCTCAGTGAATGACATGAGCTATGATCATGTGCTGAGATGTAAGAAGTGCCAAATAAAGTCACTTTTCTCCCCAAGAGCTCACTTCTCCTTTTGCCATTGTGCTGGAAATCCCCAAATTAATCCTTTGCTTAACCAATCAAATTGCCTAGTACATAGTAGAAATTTAATGAATACTTAAGGAATGAATGCTGTAACAGGAGCTCTTTAGCTCCAGTCTTTCACCAGATTGGTCCCCAAGGGCATAAGCCACGGATTTGGGAATT
>PVKU01014323.1:0-23692 GCA_004027475.1 Anoura caudifer
CTGAGAGTGTCTTTCCTTGTGATGAGGCAACTCTTGGCAGGCCTCTGGATAGTTGCAGAGTGAGGGCAGGTCACCAGAAAGAACAAGTTCTGATCAAAAGCTTGAAATTTTCAGCTATGATCAGAAGGAATGTTTCAACCTGAAGAGAATTCTTATGAGTCTTCTTGGGCCAAACAGGACAATAATTGCAAGAGGGAAAAATCTCAATGGATTGAGAAAATGTTCTGAAGAATGGCAATATTGCCACTAATTTTATACAGAACTGTCAAAGTCAGAGGCCTAAGGGGTTATATTAAATCCATTGACAATAGATTAGGGAAGTTGGAGAAAGAAAGTTGCAGAAATCTCTGAGATTGGGTAAAAGGTGAAACAATTAGACACCTGCCACCGTTAGGTTGGTTGGTACAGCTTTGTTAGTGGTTAACAATGAACATAATAACAATAGTAATGAGAGGGTATGTGGTCTCTGCTGTGGTGCAGTGAGGGGTCTGGAAAAGAAAATTACCCTGACATTGTAAAAGTATGTTATGATAGAGGCAAAAACACAATAAACATCCTCAGTTAAGGTAAAATTATTGACTTTAGTCAGGAAAGATACAGGAAAGATAGCCTGGGATGTGACTACCACCCTTGAGTCACTTTAGGTTAAGAGTTTTAATTTCAGACCATCCCATGTGGTCACTTCAGGTGTCTGAGTTTGTTAGTCCCACCATGCAGGCCTCCCCTGAGCTTGTCAGGTTTAGAAAGTGACCCCTTCTTTTGTCCAAACTAATGTTTTTGGTTATAAATCAACCTAAAGAACACATTGGTGACCCACCTTCCTTGGGTAGATGGCATTGTCTCAAGTGCTAGAAAGGGATTCTTAGTAAGTCTTAGTGGCAGCCTTTGTCTTGCTGAAGGATAAACCATTGGTGATGCAGCAAGACCTTCCCCGTGGATGGAAGTCAAAGCTGAATGTTCTCAAGAGAGAAAGGCAGGTAAACAGGAGGCAGTCAGTTTCACAGCCCTTTATTAAGACAAACATTCTGGATCATTTCTAACCTGTAAGCTAATAGGATCTAAGTTTTGTTATTTGTCTCATGTCTCTGTGTTTTGCATGCTGTATTACATTTACTTATAGTTTGAGGGCACACTATGCACCGTGATCCGGTTTTACCCATCCTACCATGGAATGGGGTCATATTTACTATGGCCCACCTGTTATGAATTATTAATATTTACTCTGATTTCTGCTAGTTGTACACTTGGTAGCTGCAACCTTAAGCTTTATTTGGGGTCCACGCTGCAAGACCAGAATGCTGTTAAATTACAATTATCATCTAAAAGTTCCACAGGTGAGGACAGTAAGAGTTTCACAAGTACAATTCCTCTGCTGCAGCAGCAGGTATGGAGGGCTGTGGTTTGTAGCCACTACAGCTTCCATTTAAATCAATATAGTTAGCAGTCCTGTTTGAATCAGGATGTAAGGACATTCACATCATTGGGTTTTTGCATTTAGTCATAAAATTCCTTTCTAAATATTTTATTTCAATAACCTTCTACAACTCTCCTTCATCTTAGTTCGTTTCTTCTTTCTCACTCAGAAATAACCAGCTTATTAGGACAAACTACCCACTCTTTACTTGCCTTAAAAGAAACACACACCTTCCTTTTCTTCTCCCAAAACATTTTTATAAATTTCAAAATGTTACCAGAAAGGGGGCCTGTCCCCGGGCAGGCTTTCTGAAAGGCAGCCAGCAGTGCATGGATTCTTGACTTTGTGCAGAAAGAGTTTCACAAACCAAGCCCAGGTAATTTTGAGAACACGTTTATTAAAGTGGAGGGACACTGAAACACTGATGAGACTAGAATGGAAGGAGTAGCAGAAGAGAGACTGGGTGGGGCTGCTGTGTCTCTCTTACAAGACTATGGGAAAGAGGTGAGACTAGGAGGGGCTTCTCTCAGCTTACTGCTGAATTTCAGAAAAGGGGCCTTGTGGAAAGTTTTAGGTATTTGCCTGCAACAAGCTGCCACTGCACATTGTTCCCCTGTTTGTCAGTCTTGTGGGAACCCCTCAGAGATTAGAGGAAAGAAAAATTAACAAACAAAGAATTCAGTAGGTGTGCCTGAAGAAGGGTGAACACTGGCTTCTTTGTCTCAACTACTTTTATGGATTTCAAAAAAACAATTTTAGGTGAGGTCTCTTGGAAGATCTCAAGATAATGTTCATTGGCTTTTTCAGGTGTGCCCTTTCAGGGTCAGGACCAGGGCAGAAGATCTAAATTGCATGACCAGCTCTATGCCAGCGGTGGAAAGCCACCCAGAAACCCAGGTCCAGCACATGGTTTTTCATTGCCAGGTACGTGGGACTTTTCACCCTGGTGAACTTTTGTCTCTTGTAAATTGCTCTCCCAGCCTTTTCAGCCTATTTCTCAATTTCCCCATTTCACTTGCCAAGGGATATATCTAGATCCTTACTCACCTGCCTCAAAAGAAAAACAAACATAAAAGAGCATTTTATATAATATGAGTTATTATAAACAGCTTTAGAAATTATTAACAGTTGAGCTATGTACACTCTGTTTGAGAAAAGCCCAAACAACAGCTCTAATTATTATTGACTAATATTAGCAGACAGGTAAAGACAATCAAACTGGGAATGTTCAACATCAATTTGTAGATAGAAAGGTCTTGTTGATGTCTTGGGATATCTGTCTGTCTCTGATATCAACAACTTCTCACCGTAGATACATTTGACTGTGATAAGTAGAGGTAAGCCTCAGAGACAGGGGCAGATATACCTTGGCTGTTGGGCCCCTGTTAAGGTTTTTTCCAATAATGCTGGGGAATGTCTTTAATTGATGTCTCCTCCATCAAACAAAATGTGCCATCACCTTGAAGTCATCATTGTTGCCTAGGAGAGCACTTGTGAAATGGATATCACTAGTTTATTATTTCTGATATGTTGATTAACACGTTTTTGTTAACAATACAAGATAATGCTACAATTCCTGGATTATTTTTGTCTGAATTCATATTTTCATTTCCTTGACATTTACCAGGGAGTGGTAGTGGATGAGATATAAAGGAGACAAAAAGGATAAAAGAAGAAAGAAAGAGGGCAATTCCAGAGAAAAACAAACATGTAAGAGAGCAAAGGATTTACTGAAAGTGATGCGGGGTGCAGCCAGGAGGGGGGGTGGCTAAAAATAGGGCTTTGGAATGGGTCCCAGAGATCAGGGTGTCCAGGAAATATTAGAGGGACATATAAGATGCCCTCACCCCTCCCCCCCACAGGGGAAGGGACACATGGAGCAGGGACATGCAGAGATGCTAATCCATGGCATGGTCATTTAACATATCTATAGCGTTTGGCTGGTAGCTTAGATGTGTTAAATAGCTGTGACCTTTCTCTGAGCCAGGGGGATGGAAAGGACTCCCCCCAAGACGTGACTGGGTGAGGAACCCCAAGTCACAGTGCCTGCATGGGAGCTTGGAGAAGATTGGCTCCAGAAAATGGGGACACACCTGCCCAGACTCATGATGGCATCCCCCAAAACTTGGAATATACGGGAATGCTGACAGGTGTAACTGATTGTAGGAGGAGTCGGGGAATGGGGTACAGAAGAGATTTGGTGCGGGGATTTAGACTGAGGTGTGGCAGCCATTGAGGGAGAATCCACAAGCTTTCACCAGAGTTAGGACCCTCACAATCCTGTGAGGAAAAATCACCATGTGGCTTTAGCAGAGAATTGCCACTTGGCTTTGCCCAAGTGGAGACCCTCTCACAGCTTTGCCAGAGGGGAAGATCCACGCGATTTCACCAGACTGCAGACCCTGCCGCTTTGGTGAAGAGGGAGAGCCACGTGGCTTTGCCAGAGTGAGGACTCCTTCCCCACAGCTTTGGTAGAAGAAGGTACATGAGGTATTGGGGTGCTCCTTTGGCTGCGTGGCATGGGAACAACAGAGACTTTGCCTGGAAGAAGGGTGAAAGAACTCTTGCCAGTAGGCCATGAGAAGGTGCCACATGGATTTGGATTAATTGGAGATCCTGCCTGGATGACGACACAGCTGATGGTGTCAAGAGCCTGGATCCCAGATGTGTGCTTCTCTTCCTTGCAATTATGGTACCCCGAATTAGGGCAGAGGGAGATAGGAGGCACTGTGGGTATCTGTGGGTATCCTAAATGACTTTGATATTTTAATGAAGATGTTAAGTGGCTACTTTAACTCTGTATAGCATTAAATAAACATTTCATTTCCTTTTCACAAATCTCTGGCTTTAAGAGGCATCTTTCCATAAGGCGGGGGACAATAACAGACCTTCTGCGGCTCTGTAACATTGTGTGTGGGTGTCCAAGAGACATTTTGATTATTCACAACTTGTTCATTTGTAGATTCTGTAAATGTGCAATGGACTCATACTGTGAACCTACCAGGCACTGTCTGAGGCACTGGGGACACAGTAGGGGATAAAAGTGATGAATTGTGCATGATTACTGATGGTGACCTATTTACTTGGCAGCTAATATTTAAAAGGCACCTCAGGATGCTTTAAAACTTTTATTCCCACCCAAATTATTCTGCAGTGTGCTGCTGCAGAATTTTTGTGAATTTCTTTGTATTTTCACAACTCTTTTGTTTTTCTTACACCCCAAGTTAAATTCTTCAGAAAATTCTTTCACCAGGTGCCCAAAACAAATCCAGAAGAGCACTTTTTTTTTTCACAGAGGTCCAACTATACTCACCTTTCACCTGAATGTCTGACATATCTTCTCACCAAACTATCTGCTTGCAACCCAGCAGCCTCATAAATACTGGCTCATGTGGAGTCTAGAATATAGTAATGCTGTCCTTCCCATTGATAGGAGACTCAAGAGTGGGAAAATATCAGTTTAAGATAAATAGTTATAAGCCTAGTAAGTGATGTATATGTTAAAGCTTTTATTTAAGAAACTACAGATTAGGCCCTTCTTGACTCCTGGGAAAACAGCCAGCCTCCTGGGGCTCTGCTAAAGGTTACAGCCTGGGGTCAAGGGGTGGCAGCTGGGACTTTGTGTTCCAGGGAGAGACAGACATACCGGCCCTTGGGAAGAGCTAACTCCCCAGCACAAGGATGTTGCTGTTTCTTTCAGCTAATTTCCCCTGAATTTCAAAACCCATCACAGCACCTTGTTTATTCTCTGTTGTAAAAGGCTGGCTTGAGGATGGGAGGTGGGCATGGGTAAAGCAGGGGAAAGGGGTGGTGGGAAAATGGACACATCTGTAATGGAACATCAATAAAAAAAGGGGGGAAAGCCTGGCTTGGAAAAAAAAAGTTAAGATACTTTTGTTAGGGTGCACATCCACAGTCTGCTCAGATCTCTAGCCATCTGAATAAAGCACCCATAAAGATTCAATCCCTGCTTTTGCTTATTGTGTCTGGTAGGTGACAGGAAGCACGAATGCCATTGTCTTTTCCTTCTTCTTCTTCTTCTTCTTCTTCTTCTTCTTCTTCTTCTTCTTCTTCTTCTTCTTCTTCTTCTTCTTCTTCAGCTAAGCTGATCATCAAACTAACAGAGACAGATGAGGAGAAGGAAATATTTTTTCTTTATTTTCATTATATGTTCATGGAGAGTTCACACAAGCCTAAAAATTCCAGTGACTATGAGGTGACATTGAGTACATAAAATATTTTGAAAAAGGAGAAAGTAGGGAAATTGGGGTTTTATTTCATAAGTCAGAGAGTGCTTTACAGGTGGTTAAGAGCATATCCTATATGGAAAGGGAATTGTTTCTGGGAAACTCAGAATCAGTGGTGTTAGAGAACAGGGCCAAGGGGGGTGTAAGATATACTATTGCAGAGAGGACCCCCCACTAGGTTCACTATGCCCGCCGCCAGAGGAAAGATATCTCTCAATGCCAGAGATTTGTAAAAAGGAAAATAAACATTTATTTAAAGCTCTACAGACTTAAAGTAGTTGTTACGGAAAATAATTCAGAAAATAATGACTCTGGTGCGATTCGGGATAACAGAGTGAGGCTTTATTATGCACCAGACCCAGAGGAGGCAGTCTCCAAATTCTGGGCCCCAATCCTTGGCTGAGCAGGGCTTTTATTGCTCTCTGGATGCCCTATTCTACGTGGCAGAAGCAGGAGGTACAGAAGCTGATGCAAAAATAACTGTAGCCTTGAGGTATCCTTATCAGAAGCTGGGTGTACAGAAGCCAAAGCAGAAGTTATGACTACCTAACCGAAACCAGATGGTTTGGCAGTTTCGAAGTAATCTAAACAAAACTCTTTCCCAGTTCCCGGTTCCTTTTCTGGGTCACCTTGTCCTAGTTGACTTTTCTTCTACATAGTGACCCAATGTCTTCATTGAAATATTAAAGTCCTTTAGGATACTCACAGACACACACAGTCCTTCCTTCTCCCTCTGCCTTAACCTGGGGTACCGTATTTCAGGAAAAGAAGTAGAAGTCTATGATTCAGGCTCCAGTGCCATCAGCTGTGTTGCCGCCACAATTGATCTCCAGTTAATCCAAAGCCAGGTGGCACCTTCTTATGGCCCACCAGCAAGTGTCCTTTCACTCCTCTTCTTCCAGGCAAAGTCTCTTCTGCTTCCTAAGCCATGTGGCAAAAGGGAGCACCCCAAAGCCACATGGTCCTCACTCTCGCCAAAGCTGCAGGGGTTCCCACTCTGCCAAAGCCCGGTGGTTCTCCATTTGTAACTGGAAAAGACACTGGCATTCGGGCTGCCTGTCACTACCAAACCCAATAAGCAACGACAGTGATTGAATCTTTATGGGTGCTTTATTCAGATAGCTGGCAATCTGAGAAAATGGAGGGTTCATACCCTTACAAACCATCTTCCCTTCTCTTTCCTGGCCAGATCTTTTATAAGGTAGGTGGGGAAGGACAAACAAGGTGCAGTGAGGGCTTTGAGATTCAGAAGCTGGAACATTCCTCTCCTCAGCAGCTAGCTGTTCCCAAGGGGCGAGGGTACTTGTCTGCTCTCCCTGGAACAAAGGTTCGGATGTCCCCAGGCGGTAATCTTCTCAGTGCCCCAGGAGGCTGACTGTTTCCCAAGAGCCAGGATGGGCCTTATCTGTATTTTCTGAAACAAAAAGCTTTAACATAAACATTACTTGCTAGACTTATAACTTTTAACTTAAGCTAAAATTTCCCAAGTCTTGAGTCCCCTATCACAATCACATGGCTACGGAGTCTGGGTTTAAATCCCCGGGCCAACCTTCCTCTGCACGCCCATTTCCAACTCCTCCTACAATCAGTTACACCTGCCAGCATTCCTGTATTCCAAATTTACTGGGCTGCCATTGTAAGTCTGGGCAGGTGTGGTCCCATGTCATGGAGCCAATCTTCTCTAAGCTCTCATGCAGGTGCTGTAACCAGGGGTAGCTGCCCCCCAGTTACATCTTGGATGGAAGTCACTTCCATCCCCCGGCTCAAGGCATGGCCACAACTATTTCATGAATCTATGCAACCAGTTAAAGGTTATAGATATGTTAAATGACCAAGCCAGAAGTTAGCTACAAAGCTATTGCTGTACAAAATGACTGTGCATGTTTCTGCTCCATGTGTCCCTTTTCCCAAATCACACCTGTGGCAGGAGAGGGTGGAGGACATCCTATACATCTTTCTAATATTTCCTGGTCACACGAGTTCCGCATCCCATTCCAAATCCCTATTTGGGGCCCCCCTCTTGGCTGCAACCTGTTACAATGGCACACAGTGACTATCTAGCCAACAGGTGCCTATCTGAAGCACTTTTATTTATCATGTATCTAATCAATTAGCCTAAAGTGAATTCTGAAGCACATTTCCTGTCTGAATCTCTTAGTAGGAAAGTTGGGGATGGGGAGGTACAACTGTTTTTTCTGTGTTTTATTTCCTAATAAGTAACTTAAAATCCATATCCTAAAACCAAATTTTCAGGGTGGCAAGTGATTTCTTTCAATAAATACAGATTACTCATATCTCTTTTTTTTTTCTTTCAACTCTGCAGTGGTCCCCCTGTTCACTCAAAATAAAGACAAGGTTCTGGCAAATGGCTTCTTTATTTCTAACTTCTACTCTCAGTTTTTATTAAAATGTCAATCTCTCTTTTTTTTAATCTTACCATTGTTCTATTACAACTGTCCCATTTTTTCCCCTGTCACCCTCTCTGCCAGCCCAACACTGACCCTACAGGCAATCCCCACTCTATTTTCCATGTTCCTGGGTCATTTATTAGAACCTTCCCCCTCGTTCCCCCCCTTCTCCCCTCCTCACTCCCCTCTGGCACTCTCAGTCTGTTTGCTCCTGATCTCTGGTTCTATTTTACCTATTTGTTTGTTTTGCTCATTAGGATATTTTCAAAGATTTTATTTATTTATTTTTAGAGAGAGAAAGGGAGGAAAAATAGAGAGGGAGAAACATCCAACTGTGTCTTCCTCTTGCACACCCGCAACTGGGGACCTGGCCCACAACCCAGGCATGTGCCCTGAATAGAAATTGAACCAGTGACACTTTGGGTTGCAGGCCTGCACTCAATCCAGTGAGCCACACCAGCCAGGGTTGTTCATTAGGATTTTGTTACAGGTGAGATCATATGGTATTTGCCTGTTCCCATCAGGTTTATTTCACTTACCATAAATAATACTTCTGATCTCTCTGCTCCAATAAGTTCACATCATCTTTGCTGAGCCAACATTTCTGAATGAACAAAGAAAGTCACAAAAAGTATCACTTATTTTATTCTAACATACTATCATACATGATTGTTGGCATTGTTGTTTGGATTATCATGTGACTCCTCAACTGGCATAACAGGTGTATGAGCACTGAGATTTTGTGTTTACTTTGCAGTGATTAGAAGGTTGTCAAGGAGATGATGAGCAGAGGGTTGGTGTTCTCTGATACATGAGTAAGAAAATTACAAATGTGATAATGGTCAATAGGGTAAAATATGGATCATTATGACCTCACATATCTGGAATTCTGACCTAGGTGAAGGACCAGTTATAACTTTCTTAAAGGGAAGCATCTAACAGAGAATGAGCACAGGTAAACATCGAGCTCATAAACGCACAGGAAAGAGAGGTCCAGGCAGAGGACACAGCATGTGCAAAGGCCAGGAGGTAGAAAATTTTAGTGAAGTAAATGAATTTTACTGGCTCATTTTGGTGATTCAGTGAGCTAATAAACCTGAGGTACCGAGTACACAGTAAGTGCTAAAGAATGGCCTGTGTTTCATTATTGGGTGATGGGTATTCCTGTGGGTACTCATTCCAGGTCTACCCACTAGGAAACAGCAGTAATACACTCCCCGCCTGACCACACAAGCAATTCATGACATTAAACACAGGTAACAGTATGACAGACATATATGTGACCAACAATAAACCACAAATGTGTCAAGTTTGCAATCTGATGACAGTTGGCCTGTGGACAGAGTCCCTGTGTCCACTTCATCAGAACATTCTCACATGCCTTTTTGGTCCCTTCCTTTGCTCCCCACCCAACACCCAGAATTTTCAGAAAATTACTCATTTTCTTTTTTTATGAATACATTTGCACTTACTGAAATTTTATAAAAATAAAACCATGTAGTATGTTCTCTTGTTAATCTGGCTTCTTTAATTCAGCATAATTAGCATACGAGGTTAAGTGTACATAATAAAAATTGACCATTTTAAGGGAACAATTCAGTGGCATTTCTTGAGGTCATAATGTAGAAGAAAAGTCAACTAGGACTAGGTGACCCAGAAGAGGAACCAGGAACTGGGAAAGAGTTTTGTTTAGGTTACTTAGAAAATGCCAAAACAGCTGGTTTCGGTTAGGTAGTCATAACTTCTGCTTTGGCTTCTGTACACCCAGCTTCTGATAAGGACACCTCAACCCTAGAGTTATTTTTGCATCAGCTTCTGTACCTCCTACTTCTGCCACATAGGATAGGGTGTCCAGAGAGCAATAAAAGCCCTGTTCAGCCAAGGTTCAGGGCCAAGAATTTGGAGACTGCCTCCTCTGGGTCCACGCACATAATAAAGCCTCACTCCATCACCCCAAATTGTGCCAGAGTCATTATTTTCCAAATTATTTTCCATAAAAATAATGTCATGCAGTAACCGTGTCTACCTAGTACTAACATTTTTAGTCATTCTTATGATATACCGTGCCCATTGAGTGAGTTGTCCCCATTACCCATACTGTAATTAGTGGAAAATACCAATCTTAATTTTGTTTTCTCTCCCACCTCGTTTTCTGCCCCATATACCCTGCCTGATGACATGTGCCTGCTTGTACGTCTGGACCTCCCACTTGTCTTAATGTCAGGAAACTAATCTGAGTCTTCAAAACATGACCCTTTCCCCAAACCCTGTGTCTAATACTCATGCTCATCCTAGTCTGGGAGAATCACACCCCCACTACACTGCATTAACTCCAGTGGCTCCTACTTGAACAGGTATATTAGTCTCTCACTGATATTATTCACCTTCATTCTGAGCCCTAAAATAAAACTATCCCTCATGGCACTGTTATGTCCCCCTTGAAACCGTACAATTCTTAACACCCTGATACCTCTCAGGCTGCACAATTTCTCATCTGACTCTGAGCAGACCTCATTGCTCCAGGACTTCTCTCTGTGTTCACCTCTGCTCACACACAGTCCACCTCTGGACAGGTTTCCAAGGACCTCAGTCAAATACAGCAGAGGCCAAAGAGAGCAGGACAGGAAATGGATTCAGAGACAGGATTCATTTCTCATTTCCCAGTTCTGGTTGTAGGATCTTTGAGACAGGCATGTAGAACTTGTGAAAAGAACAAAGAAGCAAAGAATGAGGACAGTGATATTGTAGAAGAATTGTCAACTAGGACAAAGTGACCCAGAAGAAGAACTGGGAACTGGGAAAGAGTTTTGTTTAGGTTACTTAGAAACCACAAAACTGTCGGCTTTCAGTTAGGTAGTCATAATTTCTGCTTTGGCTTCTGTACACCCAGCTTCCCATAAGGACACCTCAAGGCTACAGTTATTTTTGCATCAGCTTCTGTACTTCCTACTTCTGCCACGTAGGATAGGGCATCCAGAGAGCAATAAAAACCCTGCTCAGCCAAGGTTCAGGGCACAGATTTTGGAGACTACCTTGTCTGGGTCCAAGCCTGTAATAAAGCCTCACTCCATTACCACGGATCATGCCACAGTCATTATTTTCCGAATTATTCCATAAAATTTTGGTTCCCTGACTGGGAAACGGCTCACGTGAGCAGGCTGTTTGCCTCCAGTGAAGGAGGCCAGGACTGACGGGGCAAGCCAGCAGCTGGAGGGAAGCATGTGCCTCGGTGATTTTGGGTCCTGGAAAGATGCGGCTTGCCTCTGCCTTGGGTTCCAAGCCGCCCTTCAACCCGGGCAGGTGGGTAAAATGGACTGAGGCTTGTCTGGAAGGCGCCGAATTGGTAAGTGCCCCGGGGACAGGACCCAAGATGAGAAAGAGAGCTGATCACCATCTCAGGCCCCAGTGGCTTCAGACATCTGGATCAGGTTTCTCTCTCTCCAGAGGGAACTCTGGCTCTAGTGAAAACAGATATCATGACCAGGTTTCCCTTTCTCCAGGAGGGAAAAGTAATAAACTCTGCGAAATTCTGTGTGTGAAAGAGTGAATGTGTTTGTGGCTCCATGGGCGTCAGCCTACGGAGCATGAGTGGGCCCCAACCTGTGGTTCCTCGGTCTGTCATACAGCATAACAACTGGGAAGCCAAGCCAGATTCTACTCGGGCAGCCTTAACTAAGACATACCTAAGTTCCTCGTGAGAGGAGAGGCCAGGTGGGTGAGTGAGAGAACCCTGAAACCCTTTGTTTGTGCCGTCAGGGGAGGAAACATGGGGAGCCTATGGGCAGAAGGAAATCCACCAGGACTTGACACTGGCTGCACTCCAGAAATCATAGATTTGAAACCAGGGGTGCAGCCTCGCTGTCTCAGGCAGTACCACACACCCAAGGAAGCCAGGATAGGAATATTGGTCCCCTGCCAGCCGCAGTGGAACACACCACTCCCCCCTGTTAAGAAGCCAGATGGGTCTAGATATTGCCCGGTGCAGGATCTCCAAGCAGTCAATGAGGTCACTCTGACCCTGCACCCAACCGTACCCAACCCCTATACGTTGCTGAGCCAGCTACCCACCCCCAACTGCTTCACATTTCACATGTCTAGACTTGAAGGACATTAGGAACCAAAAGAAGGGATGTAATCAGTCAGTAAACCAGACCCAGGAGCAGAAAACAGCTTTGGGAATTTTTAGGGACAGCTGGATTTAGCCGAATATGGATTCCAGGGTACAAAGAAATAGCTAAACCACTGTACCAGTCCCTAAGGGGGGCCAAGACTGCCCCATTCAACTGGGGACCAGAGCAGCAGAGTGTCTTTGAAAGACTAAAAGAACTCCTGGTCAGAGCTCCAGCCGTTGGCCTGCCCAACCCTGACAAGACGTTCTCCCTGTTTGCCCACGAACGAGATAAGGTAGCCCTACGGGTCCTGACTCAGGAGGTCGGACCTTGGCACAAGCCTGTAGCCTATCTGTCCAATTAGCTAGACAATGTTGTGGCAGGATTGCCCCCCCCCCCCATTGCTTGAGTGCAATGGCAGCCACAGAGAGTGTTTTGACCTTCATAGGCCACATGCTGTAACCAGCCTCCTAGCTGGACAAGGACACAGCTGGCTCTGGTTCTGAAGGTCTTTAACGGAGATAAGGTGTTTGCAAGGTCTAAGCTTTAGGAAAACTGCAAGAAGTGCCTGGGAATTTAGGGACTTTTAGTAGAAGGTACCAGTGGTGCTAGGGATTTTTTTGCTGTCGCATACTGAGTTTAAGTATAGTCCTTCACAGTGTGGGAAAGAAATTAGGGTTAAAAGTGAATTATGGTTAAAAATCAGGATGTGTAAGAATATGTATAAAGGATGTGGAAGTTTTAAACCTGGAAGAAAGGAAACCTCAACTGCACTTTTTCTGGCATTATGGGAATATGGTTTCAGTAGGGAATTGTTTCTGAGCAGAATCCTGTATCTGCAAGCCCTAATTTAAGGTCGCCTATAACCAGTTGGGGAGAATGCCCTTGGCACTTAGGACCCAGGAAGGGTCATTTGGGGCTGATGTGTTTCAGTCTGAGGTGAAAGAGCATGTCTCTGTGAGGCACCAATGGACGCATTGGTGCAAGAGAATGCCTCTACCTGTGTATTGTTTCAGATTTTGCTCTGTATTTGCTCTGAAAAGGAAATTGAGGATTCCAGGGAAGGTTGAAACTTCATAATCTGTAGGAAAGTGAACAAGGAAAAGGAAGATTCAAAGGTTTGTGAATGTTGCAGAAGGTATGTGGGAAACTGTAAAGATAAATGGAAAAGTGAAAGTTTGGGGAAGGAATAATGTGGTGTTAGTTAGTAATGGAATGCATAAGGCATAGAGATGCAATTTTAGCGATATTATTAGGAAAAGGATTTTCCTTCGTACTTTGTATTTTTCTCCCTACCTGATCCCTCCAGAATTTGCTATTCTGATGGAGTGATTGATGACATAAGGTTTCTTTGCATAAAACCAATAAGACTAGTCGTTAATAGTGCTTAACCAAGACTTTGACTGGAATATCACACCTGAAGGAGGCATGTATGGGTTCTGGTTGTCACCAGAAAGCCCTGAGAAACTGGTATTGACTTGCGTAGCTAGCGTAACCCCACGAGAACAAGCCTGGAACTTTGGTTGGTTGTGTGGTTTGTGCCAGTCTTTCCAGGGAAGGCACGGAGTTTGCTTTCCTGAAAGATGGCTAAAAAGGAACCTCTAGGCACAATGGAAGGCTCAAAGATTTGAGTGCAACGACTGGTACAGGCAAAGCCAGATGGCAGATGTGTGGCTCTGCTTCTGTGCCCCGAGGGGCAGACTGAGAATTCAATCTAAGAGTTCCCTGTGTGAGTTCCAGCAAAGCAGACTTAAAGATCATAGGTGATCTAGGCTGATCTTGGTGTGTTTATGCAAATGAACAGTCAAAACTAAAAGCAGGACCCAAAGTAGTCCCTGTAATAACAATGAGGGTGATTTTAAGGAAAATCAGAAATCTCAGTATTGGACATCAGAATGGCGCAGCTAACTGTCTTGGAAGTTTGCTTTCATTTGAAAGTTGAAAATGAGTCTGTAAGGTCACCAAGGATGAAGAATTACAGGCAGGAAGGACCTTGAAACTGAGTGTCTTCCTAAAGGACCATCTGACAGCCACAGAGACTGTTTTGGGGATTGTTGTTTGAATTAACCTGTGTGTTTTCATAGAGCATATGCCTATGACCTCATTACCTGGGTGATTGGTTGCAATATAGGCCTCACTTTAGAAGCCCATTTTCATCATTGCCCCATGAGGCTCAATGGTTTGGCTGAACTAAGTGGCTGGGTTGCTGAAGGGTTGGGGCAGTCTGTGGGGTTCATTTTAGAACTCATTTGCCCTTTTCTATCTTGATGCCTTGGACAGAAAGGGCCCAGATATCTGAAAGGAGGGAAATCCCAATATAGTCCCCTCAGACCCAGTGAAGTACACTGCGCTTCACCAGAGTTTTCGATAGGTGTAACATGCCTTGTATACCTTCCTCCAGATAAGCCATTTCTTTACCTAAGACCCTGCCTTGGTCATTTAGTGGTTATGATTTAATTGTGCTTCCAGCTGTCTTTTCAAACCTATCTCCTCCAGAATATGACTTGACCAGAATGCCAACTGTCCAGTAATGCCAGCCTTTGGACACCAAGCCTGCGACTTCCTGGTGACTGCCAACTGACCAGGATTCTGTGAAGTCCTTCCTCTTACAGGAAGGACTCCCTCTGTGCTGGACCCCTCCCTTTCAGGGCACCCCGACCCAAGGGTAGGTAAGATGACGTCTATGTCAAGCCAGAAGTAGTTACAAGAAGATGAGACCTTTGTCCATTGTCCTTTATATGATTATAAACTTTGCCAGAGGGAGGAGATTCCATGGGGTTTCACCAGAGTACAGGCCCCCACAGCTTTGGTAGAAGAAAATATCCACAAACTCCAGGTTATCCAGAACAAGATTCAGAACCAGGACCAACCTTGGGCACCCACCCCTTCATGGCAATCTATCATGTATTCAGTTTTAGCCCCAGTCTTAGGGCCCCTACTCATCCTTTTCCTTGTTGTATCCCTAGGACCTTGCTTACTGCACACTCTTTCCCAGCAGATCTGTTACAGAGCAAACAGAAGGTTCTTGAGACTGGCAAAACACTTCCAAAGTCTCACTTTCTCGAACCTGAGGGGTCAGTCTTCCACCGGCAATTAAGATCCCGGACGAGCCCCAAAAAACTATTACCGAGCAACAGAAAAGGTCCGTTATTGTCCGCCGCCTTATGGAAAGATGTCTCTCAAAGCCAGAGATTTGTGAAAAGGAAGGGAAATGTTTATTTAATACTATACAGAGTTAAAGTAGTAACCTAACATCTCCATTGAAATATCAAAGTCCTTCAGGATACCCACAGACACCCACAGTGCCTCCTATCTCCCTCTGCCCTAAGTCAGGGTACCGTACTTGCAAGGAAGAGAAGCAAACGTCTGGGATCCAGGCTCTTGACACCGTCAGCTGTGTGGTCGTCCAGGCAGGATCTCTGGTTAATCTGAAGCCATGAGGCACCTTCTCATGGCCCACTGGCAAGAGTTCTTTCACCCTTCTTACAGGCAGTCTCTCTTGCTCCCAGGCCACTCAGCCAAAGGAAGCACCCCAAAGCCGCGTGGTCCTTCTTCTACCAACGCTGTGGGGGAGGGGTCCCCACTGTGGCAAAGCCTCGTGGCTCTCCCTCTTCACCAAAGCTGCAGGGGTCTGCACTCTGGTGAAACCATGTGGAATCTCTCCCTCTGGCAAAGCTGCGAGAGGGTCTCCACTCGGGCAAAGCCTAGTGGCGCTATTTAACACATCTAAGCTACCAGCCAAAGGCTATAGATATGTTAAAGGACCATGCCATGGATTAGCAGCTCTGCATGTCCCTGCTCCATGTGTCCCTTCCCCCAACTCATACCTGTGGGGGAAGGGGTGAGGACATCTTATATGTCCCTCTAATATTTCCTGGACACCCTGAGTTCTGGGCCCCATTCCAACTCCCCTTTTTGGGGCCCCCCTCTTGGCTGTACCCTGTTGCACTTCTACTTGCTCTGGGCTGTCTTTGTTGTTGTTCCTCAAGTTCTTGTAGGTGTAGGGTTAAGTTGTTTGTTTGAAATGTTTCAATCTTTTTTAGGTAGGCCTGTATCGCTATGAATTTCCCTCTGAGTAGTGCCTTCGCTGTGTCCCATAAGTTTTGGGTTGTTGTGAGTTCATTTTCATTTGTTCCCAGAAACTTTTTGATTTCGTCCCTAATTTCATTCTTGACCCATTCATTGTTTAATAACATACTATTCAATCTCCATGATTTTGAGGATTTTTTGTTTTTTCACATCTGGGTTGGTTTCTAGTTTCAGTCCCTTGTGGTCAGAGAAAATGCTTGGTATGATTTCAATTTTCTTGAATTTGTTGAGGCTTGTTTTGTGTCCTATCATGTGGTCTATCTTTGAAAATGTTCCATGTGCATTAGAAAAGAATGTGTATTTAGTTTCTTTGGGATGAAGGGCTCTATATATATATCAGTTAATCCCACTTCATCCAGAATGTTGTTCAATGACACGATATATTTGTTGATTTTTTGTTTGGAAGATCTGTCCATTCTTGACAATGGGGTGTTAAAATCCCCTACTATAATTGTATTGCTCTATCTTTCTTAAAGTCCTCTAAGATTTTTTTTTATGTATTTAGGTGCTATGTTGGATGTATATATATATATATATATTTACAATGCTTATGTCTTCTTGCTGGATTCTTCCCTTGAGTATTAGGAAGTGACCTTCTGGATATCTCTTTATGGCTCGTCTCTTGAAGTCTATTTTGTCTGATATGAATATTGCTACCCTGGCTTTTTTTTTCCTGTCCATTTGCTTGGAAAATTTGTTTCCAGCCCTTCACTTTGAGTCTGTGTAGGTCTTTTGTCCTGAGGTGGGTCTCTTGTAGGCAGCATATATGTGGGTCATGCTTTCTTATCCATTCAGCTATTCTATGTCTTTTGATTGGAGCATTTAATCCATTTACATTTAATGTTATTACTGATAAGTACTGATTCATTGCCATTTTCGTACCTATGTTCCTCTCCCTCTCTCTCTCTTTTCATTTCTTTCCTTAAAATAGTCCTTTCAGCATCTCTTGCAGAACTGGTTTGTTAGAGATGTATTCCTTGAGACTTCTTTTGTCTGGGAAGCTCCTTATTTGGCCTTCTATCTTGATTGACAGCCTTGCTGGGTAAAGTAGTCTTAGTTGCAGTCCTTTGGTTCTCATTACTTGGAATATTTCTTGCCATTCTCTTCTAGCTTGGAGCATTTCCATTGAGAAGTCAGCTGCCAACCTTACTGGAGCCCCCTTGTACGTTACTTCCTTTTTCTCCCTTGCTGCCTTTAAGATTTTCTCTTTGTCTTGGAATTTTGCCATTTTAATTATGATGTGTCTTGCAGTGGGCTTCCTTGGATTCCTCTTGGTTGGGACTCTCTGTGTTTCCTGAATGTGTGTGACTTTTCCTCTTTTCATATTAGGGAAGTTTTCCATCATCACTTTTTCAAAAAGGGTTTCTAACCCTTACTCTTCTTCTTCTCCTTCTGGTATCCCTATTATACGGAAATTATTACATTTCATATTGTCTTTCATTTCTCTTAATCCCTCTTCATTCTTTTTGAGTCTCTTTTCCTTTTCTTGCTCTTTCTGGGTGTTTTTTTTCTACTTGGTCCTCCGACTCACTAATCCATTCTTCTGCTTCATCAATTCTGCTTTTCATTCCTTCCACTGTATTCTTCAGTTCAGAAATTGTACTCTTCATTTCCTCTTGGCCCTTGTTGATAGTTTCTATTTCCTTTTTCATGTTGATATAGTTTGCAGTGAGTTCATCGTAGCTTCCCTGTAGTTTCTGGTAACTCATTGAGAGCTCGTGGAGCTTCCTGACAACCATTGTTTTGAACTAAAAATCTGACAGTTGAGCTGCCTCTGTTTCATTTAGCATTCTTTCTGGGGTTTCCTCCTTTCCTTTCATTTGGGGATTACTTCTTTGTCTTCCCATTGTTTTTGAGGTTCTTCTTATTAGCCTTAACTTCTTAAATTTATCTGTTCTGGCTCCCTGGGTTTATGGTGTGAACTGTGGTAGAATACCTGTGAGATTCAGTGGAGCTGTCTGCTTCAGGTATCCTGTTGTTCACAGTTTCCGCTGTCGTATTTGTTGAAATGCCCCCTACTTGGGATCGTCTCTGTTTTTTTCATAATTCCAGGGCTGGTTTTTTGTTATTGTTTTGTTCTGTTTTGTTTTTGTCTTACTGGTGGGTATTTAAAAAGAGAAAAAAGGAAATAATGGAAAGAGAAGAAAGAAGAGAAGAATGAAAGAGAAAAAAGAGGAAAGAAGAGAAAAAAGAAAAAAAAGAGGAAGCAAGAAGAGATAAAATTGGAAAGAAAGGAAGAAGGAATAAGGCAAGAAAGAAGATATGCAAAGCATAGGAGATTGAGTGGTAAAAAAATAAAAAATAAATAAAAATAACACAAAATAATAGAAAAAAATTAGAAAAAATAAAATTTAAAAGAGAAAAAAGATAAAAAAGAGAAAAAGCAACAAGAAAAAAGAAAAAATAAATAAAATTAAAAAAACAACAACAACTCTTGCTGTTTTCAATCTTTCTGAGCTGGTGTTTCTGGTCTTGTTGGCTGCAATCATCTAGGGGTGACAGTATCGCTTTTGTCCCTGTTCAGCGCTCATCTATCTTTGCGCTATTGTTCTCAGGGCTAGCCCTGGGCCTCTCTGCCCTGGGCCTCAGGTATAAGTTCTAAGGATGTGTGTGCCTATCCCAGTTTCATGCAGGTGCCTATGATCTCGCAGCCACCTGTGGTCACATACAGGAGCTAATCCTCGCGCAATCCTCCCCGATGGATGGCGGGCTCAGGCGTGTGGCTGCCCCACCGGCACCGGGCACCGGAGGCTGGCGAGTTCAGGCGGGCAGCCAATCAGCCGCCCCACGGGCGGGCGCCTGCCACAATGGTGCCAAGGCGAGCGTGCTCATGCGAGCGGCCAAACAGCTGTCCCATGGGTGTGCGCCTGTTCCAATGGCGCTGGGCGCTGGAGGTCCTGCCAGCCCAGGTGCATGGCTGTCTCAATGTCACCAGGAGCAATCGACCTGTGGGCACCGGCCTCCTGCAAGCCCACGCCTGCTGCTGCCCCTTGGGTGCTGGGAGCCAAAGGCCCGGGGAGCTCAGGTGTGTGGCTGACCCAGTGGTGCTGGCCACCAACAATCAGGCGAGCTCTGGTATGTGGTCCTTCCCCGGGATATGCATGGGTGCTCACACCCCCAGCTTGTCTGCCACTGAGATCCCAACTCCTCTCTGTAAGATTTCAAGCAACTGGGTTTATCCCAGTGCCACTAAAATTTTGTTTGGCTGGGGAGGGAGCAGTTGACCCAGCTTCCTCTGTATTCTTGTGGGGAGCCTGGCGAGAGCTCACCCGGGCCTCAGTCCCGGCCCTGGTGTCCATGCTGTCCCTTGGGCTCTTATTGTTCTGAAGCACTCTCCTTACCGTCTGGTCCTCCAGTGTCCACTACAATTCTTTGATCTCCTGACTTCAGATATGCTGTGTTTCTGATGGCTGTTTGCTCCGTTCCAATGCAAATCAGCCAAAATATTCTCCTATGTGTAGGGGGGAGCGAAATATGCTCCTTCCTATTGCGCCACCATCGTAGATCCCCCAGGTTTTTTTTTAAAGAATGAAAAATAAAAGAAAAGCAACCTGGCAGTTGTGAGAAAAAAAAAAAAGAAAAGAAAAAGAAAACTTGTCAGGAAAAGAGGTTTCAAGAGATGCACTGACAGTGTAAGAGAAGGATGCAGCCTGCTAAACACAAGGTGGGTAGATCTGTTTCCTGCTCTTAAATTAACATCACCAACACAGTCCCAAAACTGGTTGCAGAACTTGGTGATGTCTGCAAGCAGGAAGACCATTAGTTTGTAATACCCAGTAAGCCCCAAACAGAATGATGACAGAGGCAAAATAATTTAGATTTAAAAGATAATAAAAAAGTAAAAAGGATGTGAGAAATCATGCCTCCAAGGATAAAACCTCTCAGCCCCAGTCTCCTCATTACTGTTCCCTCAGATAGACAACAACTAAAAAGACTTTATTTGCAAGTACTTTCACATATTATATTAGATATCATTAGAACAGCTATCAATTTATGAGGGCCAAAGTAGAACTCTTTTGACATCTAATTTATCTAAGCATGTAAAATTAAAAAGAAAAAATAAAGATGACTCTAACATTGCACCGAATAAATAACAACCATATCTCTATTGGAAATTAGAAGCTTCTAGAAGGAGCACAGATAAATCCTCTCTTTAAAATGAATAGGGAAAACTTTTAGGGACTGTCTCTGAGTGAAAGAAGGCTCCAATATGCAATAAATGCCAGCACCCCATTCCTCCTCCTTCTATAATCATTTCAGTAAATCCTTTGCTTTCTTACATGTTTGTTTTTGTCTGGAATTGCCCTCTTTCTTTCTTCTTTTATGCTTTTTGTCTCCTTTATATCTCATCCACTACCACTCCCTGGTAAACGTCAAGGAAATGAAAATATAAATTCAGACAAAAATAATCCAGGAATTGTAGCATTATCTTGTATTGTTAACAAAAATGTGTTATTCAACATATCAGAAATAATAAACTAGTGATATCCAATTCACAAGTGCTCTCCTAGGCAACAATGATGACTTCAAGGTGATGGCACATTTTGTTTGATGGAGGAGACATCAATTAAAGACACTCCCCAGCATTATTGGAAAAAACCTTAACAGGGGCCCAACAGCCAAGGTATATCTGCCCCTGTCTCTGAGGCTTGCCTCTACTTATCACAATCAAATGTATCTAGGGTGAGAAGTTGTTGATATCAGAGACAGACAGATATCCCAAGACATCAACAAGACCTTTCTATCTACAAATTGATGTTGAACATTCCCAGTTTGATTGTCTTTACCTGTCTGCTAATATTAGTCAATAATAATTAGAGCTGTTGTTTGGGCTTTTCTCAAACAGAGTGTACATAGCTCAACTGTTAATAATTTCTAAAGCTGTTTATAATAACTCATATTATATAAAATGCTCTTTTATGTTTGTTTTCTTTTGAGGCAGGTGAGTAAGGATCTAGATATATCCCTTGGCAAGTGAAATGGGGAAATTGAGAAATAGGCTGAAAAGGCTGGGAGAGCAATTTACAAGAGACAAAAGTTCACCAGGGTGAAAAGTCCCACGTACCTGGCAATGAAAAACCATGTGCTGGACCTGGGTTTCTGGGTGGCTTTCCACCGCTGGCATAGAGCTGGTCATGCAATTTAGATCTTCTGCCCTGGTCCTGACCAATTAGTGGAGACCGTGACCCTGAAAGGGCACACCTGAAAAAGCTAATGAATAGTATCTTGAGATCTTCCAAGAGACCTCACCTAAAATTGTTTTTTTTAGAAATCCATAAAAGTAGTTGAGACAAAGAAGCCAGTGTTCACCCTTCTTCAGGCACACCTACTGAATTCTTTGTTTGTTAATTTTTCTTTCCTCTAATCTCTGAGGGGTTCCCACAAGACTGACAAACAGGGGAACAATGTGCAGTGGCAGCTTGTTGCAGGCAAATACCTAAAACTTTCCACAAGGCCCCTTTTCTGAAATTCAGCAGTAAGCTGAGAGCAGCCCCTCCTAGTCTCACCTCTTTCCCATAGTCTTGTAAGAGAGACACAGCAGCCCCACCCAGTCTCTCTTCTGCTACTCCTTCCATTCTAGTCTCATCAGTGTTTCAGTGTCCCTCCACTTTAATAAACGTGTTCTCAAAATTACCTGGGCTTGGTTTGTGAAACTCTTCCTGCACAAAGTCAAGAATGCATGCACTGCTGGCTGCCTTTCAGCAAACCTGCCCGGGGACAGGCCCCCTTTCTGGTAACATTTTGAAATTTATAAAAATGTTTTGGGAGAAGAAAAGGAAGGTGTGTGTTTCTTTTAAGGCAAGTAAAGAGTGGGTAGTTTGTCCTAATAAGCTGGTTATTTCTGAGTGAGAAAGAAGAAACGAACTAAGATGAAGGAGAGTTGTAGAAGGTTATTGAAATAAAATATTTAGAAAGGAATTTTATGACTAAATGCAAAAACCCAATGATGTGAATGTCCTTACATCCTGATTCAAACAGGACTGCTAACTATATTGATTTAAATGGAAGCTGTAGTGGCTACAAACCACAGCCCTCCATACCTGCTGCTGCAGCAGAGGAATTGTACTTGTGAAACTCTTACTGTCCTCACCTGTGGAACTTTTAGATGATAATTGTAATTTAACAGCATTCTGGTCTTGCAGCGTGGACCCCAAATAAAGCTTAAGGTTGCAGCTACCAAGTGTACAACTAGCAGAAATCAGAGTAAATATTAATAATTCATAACAGGTGGGCCATAGTAAATATGACCCCATTCCATGGTAGGATGGGTAAAACCGGATCACGGTGCATAGTGTGCCCTCAAACTATAAGTAAATGTAATACAGCATGCAAAACACAGAGACATGAGACAAATAACAAAACTTAGATCCTATTAGCTTACAGGTTAGAAATGATCCAGAATGTTTGTCTTAATAAAGGGCTGTGAAACTGACTGCCTCCTGTTTACCTGCCTTTCTCTCTTGAGAACATTCAGCTTTGACTTCCATCCACGGGGAAGGTCTTGCTGCATCACCAATGGTTTATCCTTCAGCAAGACAAAGGCTGCCACTAAGACTTACTAAGAATCCCTTTCTAGCACTTGAGACAATGCCATCTACCCAAGGAAGGTGGGTCACCAATGTGTTCTTTAGGTTGATTTATAACCAAAAACATTAGTTTGGACAAAAGAAGGGGTCACTTTCTAAACCTGACAAGCTCAGGGGAGGCCTGCATGGTGGGACTAACAAACTCAGACACCTGAAGTGACCACATGGGATGGTCTGAAATTAAAACTCTTAACCTAAAGTGACTCAAGGGTGGTAGTCACATCCCAGGCTATCTTTCCTGTATCTTTCCTGACTAAAGTCAATAATTTTACCTTAACTGAGGATGTTTATTGTGTTTTTGCCTCTATCATAACATACTTTTACAATGTCAGGGTAATTTTCTTTTCCAGACCCCTCACTGCACCACAGCAGAGACCACATACCCTCTCATTACTATTGTTATTATGTTCATTGTTAACCACTAACAAAGCTGTACCAACCAACCTAACGGTGGCAGGTGTCTAATTGTTTCACCTTTTACCCAATCTCAGAGATTTCTGCAACTTTCTTTCTCCAACTTCCCTAATCTATTGTCAATGGATTTAATATAACCCCTTAGGCCTCTGACTTTGACAGTTCTGTATAAAATTAGTGGCAATATTGCCATTCTTCAGAACATTTTCTCAATCCATTGAGATTTTTCCCTCTTGCAATTATTGTCCTGTTTGGCCCAAGAAGACTCATAAGAATTCTCTTCAGGTTGAAACATTCCTTCTGATCATAGCTGAAAATTTCAAGCTTTTGATCAGAACTTGTTCTTTCTGGTGACCTGCCCTCACTCTGCAACTATCCAGAGGCCTGCCAAGAGTTGCCTCATCACAAGGAAAGACACTCTCAG
>PVKU01014324.1:0-27021 GCA_004027475.1 Anoura caudifer
TGAGCTTCCGCTAGCTACACAAGTCAATCCCAGTTCCTCAGGGCTTTCTGGTGACAACCAGAACCCATACATGCCTCCTTCAGGTGTGACATTCCAGTCAAAGTCTTGGTTAACAAAACCACTATTAACCACTAGTCTTACTGGTTTTATGCAAAGAAACCTTATGTCATCAATCACTCCATCAGAATGCCAAATTCTGGAGGGATCGGGTAGGGAGAAAAATACAAAGTGTTTAGGAAAATCCTTTTCCTTCTAATATCACCAAAATTGCATCTCTATGCCTTATACATTCCATTACTAACTAATACCATATAATTCCTTCCCAAAACTTTCACTTTTCCATTTATCTTTAACATTTCCCACAGACCTTCTGCAATGTTCACAAACTTTCTAATCTTCCTTTTCCTTGTTCACTTTCCTACAGATTATGAAGTTACAACCTTCCCTGGAATCCTCAATTTCCTTCTCAGAGCAGATACAGAGCAAAATCTGAAACAATACACTGGTAGAGGCATTCTCCCCAACCGGTTATAGGCGACCTTAAATTAGGTCTTACAGATACAGGATTCTGCTCAGAAACAGTTCCCTACTGAAACCACATTCCTATAATGCCAGGAAAAGTGCAGTTGAGGTTTCTTTTCTTCCACGTTTAAAACTTTCACATCTTTTATATATATTCTTATACATCTAGATTTTTAACTATTATTTACTTTTAATCCTAGTTTCTTTCCCACACTGGGAAGGAGTATGCTTAAACTTAGTATGCAGCAGCAAAAAATCTCTAGCACCACTGGTACCTTCTACTAAAAGTCCCTAAATTTGCAGGCACATCTTGCAGTTTTCCTAAAGCTTAGACCTTGCAAAACACCTTATCTCTGTTAAAGACCTTCAGAACCAGAGCCATCTGTGTCCTTGTCCAGCTAGGAGGCTGGTTACAGCATGTGAACAGTCTCCTGTCCCAAGGTGAGCTTATCTGCCTCCTGTAGGAGGATTACTATGGCTACTATCGCCCTCAAGCAAGGGGGGCAATCCTGCCGCAACATTGTCTAGCTATTTGGACAGATAGGCTACAGGCTTGTGCCAAGGCCTGACCTCCTGAGTCAGGACCCCTAGGGTTACCTTATCTAGTTCATGGGCAAATAGGAAGAACAGCTTGTCAGGGTTGGGCAAGCCAAGGGCTGGAGCTCTGACCAGGAGTTCTTTTAGTTTTTCAAAGGCACTCTGCTGCTCTGGTCCCCAGTTGAATGGGGCAGTCTCAGCCCCCCTTAGGGCCTGGTACAGTGGTTTAGCTATTTCTGCATACCCTGGAATCCATATTCGGCTGAATCCAGCTGTCCCTAAAAATTCCCAAAGCTGTTTTCTGCTTGTGGGTCTGGTTTGCTGACTGATTACAGCCCTTCTTTCAGTTCCTAATGTCCTTCAAGTCTAGACACATGAAATGCGAAGCAGTTGTGGGGGTAGCTGGCTCAGCAACACATAGGGGTTGGGTACGGTTGGATACAGGGTCTGAGTGACCTCATTGACTGCTCAGAGATCCTGCATCGGGAGATATCCAGACACGTCTGGCTTCTTAACAGGGGGAGCGGTGTGTTCCACTGCGACTGGCAGGGGACCAACATCCCTATCCTGGTTCCCTTGGGTATGTGGTACTGCCTGAGACAGCGAGGCTGCACCTCCAGTTTCAAATCTATGATTACTGGAGTGTGGCCAGTGGCAAGTCCTGGCGGATTTCCTTCTGCCCATACCCTCCCCACCTTCCCTCCCCTTACGGCGCAGACAAACAAAGGGTTTCAGGGTTCTCTCACTCGCCCGCCTGGCCTCTCCTCTTGCGAGGAACTTAGGTGTGTCTTAGCTAACACTGCCCGCGTAGAGTCCAGGTTAGCTTCCCAGCCATTATGCCATATGACAGACCGAGGAACCACAGGTTAGGGCCCACTCATGCTCTGTAGGCTGACACCCGTGGAGCCACAAACACATTCACTATCTTTCACACACACAATTTCGCAGAGTTTATTACTTCTCCCTCCCTGAGAAAGGGAAACCTGGTCCGGATATCTGATGCCACTAGGGCCTGAGTTCCCTCCTGAGAGAGGGAAAACCTGGTCTGGATGTCTGGGACCACTGGGGCCTGAGAGGGTGTTCAGCCCCCTTTTCTGGGCTCGCGTCTGGTCCCTGGGGCACTTACCGATTTGGCGCCTTCCAGACAAGCCTCAGTCCGCTTTCCCCACCTGCCCAGGTTGAAGGGCGGCTTGGAACCCCAGGCGGAGGCGAGCCACAGCTTTCCAGGACCCATAATCACAGGGGCACGTGCTTCCCTCCAGCTGCTGGCTCGCCCCGTCAGTCCCGGCCGCCTTCACCAGCGGCAAACAGCCTACTTGCGTGAGTCACTTCCCAGTCAGGGAACCAAAATGTTACAGAAAATAATTTGGAAAATAATGACTCTGGCATGATTCGGGATGATGGAGTGAGGCTTTATTACACACGCAGACCCAGAGGAGGCAGTCTCCAAATTCTGGGCCCCGAACCTTGGCTGAGAAGGGCTTTTATTGCTCTCCAGATGCCCTATCCTACGTGGCAGAAGTAGGAGGTACAGAAGCTGATGCAAAAATAACTCTAGGGTTGAGGTGTCCTTGAGGTGTCCTTACCGGAAGCTGGGTGTTCAGAAGCCAAAGCTGGAGTTAGCTGCTATGTACAGAAGCCAAAAACGGGAGTTAGCTGCTACATCCCTAGCCCTGGATAGCCTAGCCCTAGCCCTAGCCTTAACCTAGGGCTTAACCTAACATGGACACTAACTCTAACCTTAAACTAAGCCAAACCCTACCCGTAATGTTAACCCAAATCCTAACCCTAACTCTGACCCCAACCTTACTGTACCCCTAAACCTAACCCTGAACATACACACTAAACCTGGCCCTAAACTTTACCATAACCCTACCCCTGGTCCTAGCCATAGCTAGGCTTAGACCTCGCCCTAATCCTATCCATAACCCTATCCCTAACACTAACCCTAAACATAGCTCTAGCCTTAGCCCTAACCCTAAACCTAAACCTAACGCTAAGTCTATCCCTACCTCTAGACCTAGTCCTAACACTAGCACGATCCCTAACTCTAAACCTAGGAGTAGTCCTAGCCTTAGCCCAAGCCCAAGCCCAAACTCTAACCCTTTAGCCTAAACCTAACCAAATCTTTATCCCAATCCTAAAGCTAATTCTAGCCCCATCTCCAGCACTATCTCTATCCTTACATACCCTAATCTTAAACCTAAACCTAACCGTATCACTAACCCTTACCCTATCCTTAACCCCAACCTTAAACTTACCACTGAACCTAAACCAAACCCTAAACCTACCACTAAACCCAACTCTAACCCTAAACCTAATACTAACCTTCACCTTAATCCTAATCCCTTAACCTAAACTAAGGCTAACCCTAATTCTAGCCCAAGCCCAGCCCTAACCCCAACCCTAACAGTAACTCTAACCCTAACCCACACCTTAACCCTAAACTTAAACCTAACCTTAACTCTAGTGCCAGGCCTAATATTAACACTATCTCCATACCTGAACCTAGCCCTAGCCATAGACCTAGCCCTAGCCCTAAACTTAACCCTAACACTAACCCTAAAGCTAACCCTAACCTAACCTGAATCCCTAATCATAACACTAACCCTAAGCCAAAACATAAACCTAATCCTAACTCTAGCCCCAGCCCCAACTCCAGCCTTATCCACAGAACTAACCATAGACCTAGCTCTGACCCTAACCTTAACCCGTACCCTAACCCTAAACCTAACCCTAATCTAAACCCTTACCCTATTCAATCCTAAAATGAATACCTAACCACAACACTAATCATAGCCCTAAACATAAGTGTAACCCTAAACCAAAACAGCATTAGACCTAACACTAAACCTAACCTTAACACTAACTGAAGCCCTAACCTTAGCTCTAGCCATAACACTTTCCCTAGGCTTAGCCCTAACCCTAGCCCAGGCCTAGCCCTAGCCCTACCATAAACCTAACCACAACCATAGCTTTAGCCCTTACCCTAACTCTACACCTAACCCTAAACCCTAGCCCCCAAACCAACCCTGTAACTAGCTCTAATCCTAACCCAAACCATAATCCTAACCCTAACCCAATTCCTTAAACTAAACTTAGCCCTAAACCTAAACCTAACCCAAATCATATCCCTAACACTAGCCCTATCTAGCGCTACACCTAACCTATACCTAGTCCTAACCATTAACCTAGCCCAAGCCCTAGACTTAGCCCTAGCCCTAATCCTAACCCGAATATTAGCCCTAGCCCTAGTCTACCCTCCCACCCATCTCTAACTCTAAACCTAACTCTAATCCTAAAGCTAACCCTAGTCCTTAACCTATCCCTAGACCTAGCCCTAACCCTATCCTTTACCCTAAGACTAACCCTAATTCTAATCCTAACCCTAAAACTAACCCTAAACCTAACACTAACTGTAAACTTAATCCTAAACCTACACTAAACTTAACCCTAACCCTAACCATAACCCTGTTCCTAACCACTAACACTAAACCTAACACTAATTCTAACCCTAAGCCTAACCCTAAAGCTAAACCTAAACCTAATAGTAACAGGCCTTAACCCTAAGCTTAGTTTTAGCCCTAGCACTAGCCCTAATGCTAACCCTAACCCTAAACTTAACAAGTACCCTAACCCTAACCCTAACACTAGCCCTGCCCTAGCTCTACCACTAGGCCAACTATAACCCTAACCTTACCATAATGCTATCCCTAACTGTAACCCTAACCCTATCATTAGCTCTGCACTTAACCCTAGCCATAGCCTTAACACTGTCTCTCACCCTAGCCCTACCCTATCCTTAACATAGCCCTAGGCATACCCTAACACTAACCCTAACACTATCCCCTAACTCTAACCATAAACCTAACCCTAACCCTAACCACAGCCCTATCCATAGTGCTAGACCAAGACCTAGCCCTAATCCTAACCCTAGCCCTAAACCTAATCCTAAATCCTTATCCTAACCCTTACCATAGTCCTATCACTAGCTCTGTCTCTAACCCTAAACCTGACTCTAACCCTAACCCTTTACCTAGTCTAACACTAGCCCTAACCCTAATCCTAATGCTAACCCTAATCCTTACTGTAGTTCTAGCCCTAGTCCTAGACCTAACCTTAAACACAATTCTAACCTTATCTCTAGCTCAAGCCCAAATCTTAAAACTATTCCTAACATTAACTGTAATCTTGGCCCTAAACCTAGACCTAGACCCAGAACTAACCCGAACCCGAACCCTAACCCTAGTGCTAGATGTAGCCCTAGTGCTAGCTATAACCCTAACTCCAGCCCAAGCCCCAGCTCTAGCCACAGGCCTTACCTAACAAAAAAACTAACCCTAAAACTAACCCTAGCTATAACCCTAGCTATAGCACAAACACTAAACCTAGCCCAAGACCTAAGCCTAACCCAAATTCTAATCCTAACCCTAGCCCTAAAACAAAACCTAAACCCTAAACCTAACACTAATCTTAACCCTAATCCTAACAGAAACACTAACCATCACCCTAGCTCTAACTGTAATCCTAACCCTAAACCTAACACCCTAAACCTAGCCCTAACCCTACCCTAAACCTAAACCTGAACCTAACCTTAACCCTAGCCCTAACCATAGCCCTAAACATAAACCTAACCCTAACACTAACCCTAACCTTAAAACTAACCCTAACCTTATAACTAATCCTACTCCAACCAGAATGCTAACCATAGCCCTAACCCTAACCATAATACTAACCCTAAAAATGAACCCTAGCCCTTAGACTAGACCTAGCCCTAGCTCTAACTCTAGGCCTAACCCTAAACCTAACGCTAACCATAACACTGATCATAGACAGAAAACTAACCCTAAACTTAACACTTTAACTTAATCCTAAACATAAACCTAACCCTAACCCAAGCTCTAGCCCGAGCACTAGCCCTAGCCCTATCCCTAACCCTAACTCTAATCAGAACCCTAACCTTAACATGAACCCCTACCTTATCCCCTTTACCTCAGTCCTAAACTTAACCTCTGAATCTAACCCTAACACTGAACATAAACCTAACACTATCTGTAACCCTAAAGCCATTCCTTACCATACTCCTAGCACTAAGCATAACCCTAACACACACCCTAACACTAACCCTAGTCCTAAACCTAACCCCAGCCCTAGCCATAAACCTAACCCTAACCCTGACCCTTAACCTAAACCTAACCCTAACACTAACACTAGTCATAACCATAACTGCAACCCTTACCCTAGTCTTATCCCTAGCCCTAGTCCTAACCCTAAAACTGATGCTAACCTTAATCCTTAGCCTAGCCCTAATCTTAACCCTAACTCTAATGCTAACCCTAAGCCTTAACCTAGTCCTAGCCCTAGCCATAGCCTTAGCCCTAAACCTAATGCTAACCATAACCCTAGACTAAGCCCTAACCACAGGCCTAACCCTAAACTAACCCTAGCCATAGCGTTAGCACTAGCCCTAGCCCTAGACAAAATGCTAATGCTAACACTAGTCACAGACATAGCCCTAGCCCTAGACCTATCTCTAACCCTAACACTAACCCTAATCCAACCTCAAGCTGTAGCCCTAGCCAATGGCCTAGCCCTAACCCTAAAACTAACCCTAGCCCTAGCCTTAGCCATAGCAAAAGCCTTAGTCCTACCTCAAGACCTAAAATTAAACCTAATCCTAACAGTAACACTTACTCTAACCCTAACGCTAAACCTAGACTCAGTCTGAGCCCAAGCCCTAGCCCTAGCCCTAGCCCTGGCCCAAACCCTAGGCCTAACAAGAACCCTAACTCTAACCATGACAGCTAACCCTAACCCTAACCCTAACCTTAACCCCAGCCTAGCCATACTCTAACCTTAGCTCTAGCCCTAAACCTATCTGTAGCCCTAACCATAACGCTAACCCAGGGGTAGCCCTAGACTTAATACTAAACCTAACTGTAATCCTAGGCCAAATACTAATGCTAACACAAACCCTAACCTAACCCTAAAACTAACTTTAATCTACACCCTAACTGGAATGCTAATCATCGACCTAACGCTAATCATATCCCAACACTAAACATAACCCTAAATATAATGCTAACCCTAATGTAACCCTAGCCCTAGCCAAACTTAAACCAAACCACTGGCCCCAGTCCTAACCCTAGACCCACCACTATCCCTAGCTCTAACCCTAGGTCTACCTCAAGCCATAACACTAACCCTAACCCAAACCTTACCCTAACCCTAACCTGAAAACTAACCTTATCCCTAACACTAGCCCTAGCCTTAGCCCTAGCCCTAGCCCTAGCCCTAACTCTAGTTCTAGCCCTAGCTTAGCCCTAACCCTAACCTTTAAACCTAACTCTTATCCTAACCCTAACCCTGGCCCTAAACCTAAAACTAACTGTATCCCTAACCCAAACCCTAACACTAACTTTAGCCCTAAGTCTAACAATAAACCTATTTCTAACCCCAACTCCTAAATCTACCTGTAATCCTAACCCTAACCCTAACCCTAATCCTACCCATAATCTTAAAACTAAGAACCTAGCTCTAACCCTAACCCTAACCCTGACCATAACCCTAGACCTAGCCATAGGAAAAAAGCCCTACCCTAGCCTTACTGCCAGCCCAGGCCCTAGCCCTAATGCTAGCCATAACCCTAGACCTATCCCTAGCTGTAGCCCTAGCCCTAACTCTTATCCTAACCCTAACCTTAAACCTAACATTAACCTAACCCTAGCCTTTGTCTTAGGACTAGCCCTAGCTCTAGCCCTACCCTTAATCTTAAAACTAGCACTGTTCCATAACCTAAAACTAGCCTTAGCCCTAGACCTTGCCCCACACCAAGCCCTAACACAGGCCTAGCCCCAACATTAGCCATAGCCCTAAACCAGCCCTAGCCCTAGTCCTAATCCAAACCTTAACCCTAGCCCTAAACATAACTCTAGCCCTAGCCCTTATGCAGGCCTACCCTAGCCTTAAACTTAGCCTTAGCCTTAACACAGTCCTAGCCCTAGCCCTAACCCTTGCACTAGCCCTAACATTATCTGTAACCCTAAAGTTACTTGTTACCATATTCCTAGCCCTAGCCCTAACCCTAACCGTAAATCTAACAGGTACCCTAACACTAACCCTAACCCTAACCCTAAACCTAACCCCAGCCCTAGCCATAGCCCTATATCAAGCCCTAACCCTAACCCTAGACCTAGACCTAGCCTGACCCTAACACTAAACTAACCCTAGTCCTAAAGGCAACCCTAAACCTAACCCTAACCCTAAATCTAACCCTAACCCTAAAGCTATGCCAAATTTTAACCCTAACTGTAATCCTAACACTAACCCTAAACCCTAAGTTTAGATTAGATCTAGACCTAGCCCCAACCCTAGGCCTAGCCCTAGCCCTAACTCTAGCCATATTCCTAGATCTAAACCTAACAGTATCCTGTACCTGAAATCCAAACCTAAAACAATCCCTAACCCTAACCCTAACCCTAATTTTAGCAACAACAACAACAACAAAAAACTCTAACCCTAGACTAAGGCTTAGCCCTACCCCTAATTCCAAACCTGACCCTAAACCTAGCACTAGTCCTAGACCTAAACCTAACCCTAAACTGACTCTTAACCCTAAACCTAGCCCTAGACCCACAACAAACCCTGCCCCTAACGCTAATGCTAACCATATCCCTAGACCTAGCACTAGCCCTAACCCTAGAGTAACCCTAACCCTTACCCTAAACTAACTACAACCCTAGCCGAAGCCCCAGCCTTACACCTAGAACAACCATAATGATAACCCTTAACCTAACCCTAACCCCTAAACCTAACACTAACCTAACACTAACACTAACATAAACACCTATGCCTATCATAATCCCAGTCCTAGCCCTAGCCCTAACCTATACCCTAACCTGAAACCTAAACCTCACCATAATGATAACCCTAAGACTAACCATAACACTAACCCTAATCCTAAATGCAAACCTAGACCCAGCCCTAGCCATAGACCTAACCTTAGCCCCAGCTCTAGCCCTAACCCTAACCCTTACCTAGGCCTAACCCTAGACCTAAGCTTAGCCCTAGGCCTAGTCTTACCCCTAATCATAAACATATCCTTAAACTAGCCCTAGCCGCAGCCAAACCCTAACCCTAAACCTAACCTCAGTCCTAAAACTAACCTGAACACTAAAGCTAACCCTAACCCTAACCATAGCCCCAAACCTAGCCCTAGCCATAACCCAAATGTTAACCCTAAATCTAAATGTAACCCTAACCTTAACCCTTACTCTAACCCCTAACCCTTACCCTAAACCTAGCACTAACCTTAAACCTTACCCTAAACCTAATCCTCGCCTTAGCCATAGCCTTAGCAATAGCCCTAACAGCAGCCCTAGCCCTAGCACTAACCCTAACACTATCCCTTACCTTAACCCCAAAGCTAAACTTATCCCTAACACTGCCATAGTGCTAACTCTAACCCTAACCCTAATCCAACCCCCAGACCAAGTCCTGACTCTAACACTAAACCTAACTATAACCCTAACCCCAGCACTAACCCTACCCCCAACACAAATGCTAACCTAGCCCTAACCCTAGTCCTAAAACTAACCCTAACCCTAGCCCTAGCCCTAGCCCAAGCCCTAGCACTAATACTTACCCTAACCCTAACTTTAGCCCTAGCCTTATGCTAGACATAGCCAGAGCCCTAGACTGAGCACTAGCCCTAGCCCTAACCCTGACCCTATTCCTAAAACTAAACCTAGCCCTAGGATAACCCCTAACTCTAACATTAGCCTTAACCTGATCCCCAATTCTACCTCTACTCCTAACCATAGACCTAGCCATAGCCCTGACCCTAACCCTAACCCTAGCCCTAACCCTAACCCTAACACATACCCTAACACTAGACCTAACAATATACCCTAAACCTAACACTAATCTTATCCCCAGCCCTAGTTGTAGCCCTAGACCAAGCCCTAGGAATAGCCCTAATTCCAGGCCTAGCCTTAGTCCTAACCATAACCCTAACTCTAACCCTAGACCTAACCCAAACCCTAACCCTAACCCCAACTGTAGCTGTAACCCTAACCCTAATCATAATCCTAGTCCAAGCTCTAACCCTAGACCTAACCTTAACCCTAATGCTAACCTTAACTCTAGCCCTAGCCCTTGACATAATTGCAACCCTAACCCTATCCCTAACCTTAGCCAAAACCTTAAAATTATTCCAATCCTTAACTGTAATCCTAACCCTAAACCAAGCCCTAGACCCAGACAAATCCTAACACTATCCCTAATCCTAGCCCTTGCCTTAGCCCTAACCCTAGCCCTAGACCTAACCATACCTCTACCCCTAACCCTGATGCTAACCCTCACTGTTGCCATAAAGCTAACATTACCCTTGACTTAGACTGATCCCTCGCCCTAACCCAAGCTCTAACCCAACACTAACACCTAGCCCTAACCTTGACCCTAACCGAGGCCTAGCAGTAGCCCTAATCTTAGGCTTAACCCTTACTCTATTCTAGGCCTATCTCTAACCTTAACCCAGGCATAGCCCAACCCCTAACCCTAATTCTAACCTTGACTTTCTAACCCTAACCAGAACACTAAACATTGCCCTAACCCTAACCATAATCTTTACCCTAACCCTATCCCTATCCCTAAATATAACACTAACCATGAAACTAACCCAGCCCTAAACCTAACCCTAACACTAACCCTAAACCCAGCCCTAGCACTAGACCTGGCCAATACTGGAGCCATAGCCTTAGCTCTCACCATAAGGCTAAAGCTAACCCTGGCCCTAATCCTAGCCCTAGCTCTAGCACTAGCCTTAACCCTAACTCAATCCTAATCCTATTCCTAACCCCAACCCTAACTGGAACACTAACCATAGCCCTAACCTAACCACAAACTTAACCCCAATGCTGAACCCTAACCTTACCCTAGACATAGCCATAGCTCTAACACTAAGTCTATCCCTAACCCTAGGCCTAGGCCTAGCCCTAACACTAATCATATCCCTAGATCTAGCCCTAACACTATCCTGTACTCTAAACCCAAACCTGAACCTACCCCAAACCTAAACCCTAATTCTAACAAAAAACCCTAACCCTAGATCGAGGCCTAGCCCTAACCCCTAATCCTAAAACCTAAACCTAGCACTAATCCTAGACCTAAAGTTAACCCTAAAATGAATCCTAACCCTAAACCTAACCATAAACCTAGCCCTAGGCCCAGCACAAACCCTAACCCTAATGCTAATGCTAAACATAGCCCTAGACCTAACACTAGCCCTAGACCAAAACCTAGCCCTAGCCCTAGGCTTAACGCTAACCTTAACACTTACACTAATCATAATCATAATCATAATCCTAGTCCTAGCCCTAACCCATACCTTAACCTAAAACCTAAACCTAACCCTACTGCTAACCCAAAGACTAACCCTCAACCTAACTTTCAACCTAACCCTTACCCTAACACTAGTCCTAACCATAACCATAACATTAACCCTAACCCTAACCTTAATCTTAAACCTAAACCTAGACTCAACCCTCACCCCAGCCCTAGCTGTAAACCTAGTCCTAGCCTTAACCCTAGTTCCAACTCAGGCCTACCCCTCGACATAAACTTATACCCTGGACCTACCTATTGCCCAAGCCCGAGCCCTAACCATAACCCTCAACCTATGCCTACCCCTAGCTTGAACACTAACACTAATCCTAACCTTAATCATAGCCGTAACCCTAACACTAACCCTAAACCTAACCCCAACCCTAAACATAACCCTAAACCTAATTGTAGCCATAGCCTTAGCCCCAACCCTGGACCTAGCCCTAGCCTTAACACTAACCCTAGTCATAACACTAATCCTAATCAAAATCCTAAACCTAACTATAGCCCTAGCCCTAATCCTAGCCCTGGCCTTAGCCCTAGTCCAAACCCTAAACCTAACACTAACCCTACCCCTAACCCTTGCCGCAGTTCAAGCCATAACCCTAACCCTAACCCTAACCCTAGCCCTAGCCCTAGCACTAACCCTAACCCTAACCTTAAACCTAGTTCTAAACTTAGCCATAGCCCTATCCCCAAACCTAACCCAGGCCTAGACCTAGCCCTAACCTTAAACCTTGCCCTAACCGTTCCCCTAATGCTAACTCTAACCCTATCCCTAAAACTAACCCCTAACCATAGCTCTACCCAAACCCTAGACTAACCCTAGCCCTAAAGCCTACCCCAACCCTAAACTTAACACTAACCCTAGCCACAGCCCTAACATTACCCCTAGTCCCAACCTTAACAGTAACACTAACACTAAAACTAAACCTAACCCTAAACATAACCCTAACCCAGACTTAACCATAGCCATAGCCCTATGCCTGACCCTAGCCATAGCCCTTGACCTAACCCTAACATCCACACTAACCCTAAATCTAAAACTAGCACTAACCCTGTCCTTAATGCTTACCCTTACTCTAGCCCTAAATCTAACCCTAATTCTAGCCCTGAACGTAAACCTAAAACTAACCATAGCCGTAATCTTTAACCTAACCCTAACCCTAAAGCTAGCCCTAGCACTAGCCCCAAACCTACCCCTAACTCAAAGCCTAACCCTAAACATTACCATAACCCTAAACCTAACACTAACCATAACCCTAACCCGGACACTAAACCTAAACCTAATGCTAACCCTAACCCACACTGTAAACCTAACACTAGCCCTAAAGCTAACACTAATCTTAAATTTAATCCTACCCCTAACCCTGTTCCTCATCCCTAAGTCAAACCGTAACCTTAACCCTACTCACACCATAGCCCTAGCTCACCCTAGACCTAGCCCTAAACCGAGCACTAGCACTAGCCTTACACCTGAACCTAGCCCTACCACTAACCATAGCATTTGCCCTAACCATATACTTAACCCTAATGCTACTCCTTACCATAACCCTACCCATAGCCCTAACCCTAACCCTAACCCTAACACACACCCTAACATTAACTAAAACAATATCCCCTAACCTTAACCCTAACCATATGCCTAAACCTAACCCCAGCTCTAGCCTTAGTCCTAACCCTAACCCTAAACATAACAGTAGCCCTAAACCTAACCCTAATTCTAACCATAGCCATAACCCTATCCTAACCATAACCCTAGGCTATCCTTATTCTTATCCTTATCCTTTTATCCTTATCCTTATCCTTATCATTTCTAGCCCTAACGCTAATGCTAACCCTAAACCTACCCTGGCCCTTGTCCTAAACGTAGACCTAACCCTAACCCTAATTCTAACACTATCTCTAGCCTTAGCCTGAACTTTAAAATTATTCCAAACCTTAACAGTAGGGTTAGGGTTAGGTGTTAGTGTTAGCAGCGTTAGCTCTGGGTCTAGGGCTTGGTTTGGGGTTAGGATTATGGTTAAGGTTTGGAATAATTTTAAGGTTCAGGCTAAGGCTAGGTAGGGATACGGTTAGAATCAGGATTAGAGTTACAGTTAGGTCTATGGCATGAGTGTCAAACTCATTTTCACCGGGGGCCACATCAGCCTCATGGCTGCCTTCAAAGGGCTGAATGTAATTTCAACTCCTTAACAGTTAAGGGGTAGTTACATTTATACAGTCCTAAAGTTATTTCAACCCTTTGAAGGTGACCATGAGGCTGATGTGGCCCCAGGTGAAAATGAGTTTGACACTCCTGCCTTAGACCTAATCCAAACTGTAGCCTGAGCCCTAACAGTAACCTGAACCCTAAAACTAATCCTAGCCCCAGCTCTCACCCTAGACCTAGGCATAGCTATAATGCAAACCCTAGACCTAGGCACAACCCTAACCATAACCTAAAGCTAGCCTTAGCCCTGTCTCTAAACCTAAGTTTATCCTCAACCCTAACACTAACTCTAACCCTAATCCCTCAACCCTAACGCTAACTCTAACCCTAATCCTAAATGTAACCTTAGCTAAAACCCTAGCCCTGACCCTAACCCTAACCCTATCCTTAGTCCTAGCTGTATACCTAGCCCTAGCCCTAGCCATAACCTTAACCTAATCTTAGTCCTTGCCCAAGACCTAGACTTAGCCATAGCACTAACCCTAAATGTAATCCTAAATTTAACTGAAACCCTAACCCTAATAAAAGCCCTAGCCCTAGCACTCACCCAAACCTTAATCCTAGCCCTAGCCTTAACCCTAACCTTTCTCTATGCCAAGCCTTAGACCTAGCCCTAGCCAGCCCTAGGTTGAACCCTAGCCATAGCTCTAACCCAAGCCTAGCCCAAGCACTCAATTTACCCCTAGCACCAACAGAGCCCTATACATAGAAATAATACTAACCCCAACCGTAACCCCAGCACTACCCACTACCAAAGCCCTAACCCTAACCCTAGCCCTAAAACTAACCCTAACCCTAACCCCAAACCACACTATAATCCTAATCCTATTCCTAACACCTAACCTTAAGCCTAAAGGGAATTCTAACCCTAACCCTAACCCAAACTCTAGCCCCCACCCTAGCCTTAGGCCTATCCCAAGCCCTACATGGAAGGCAGGGAGATGTGAGTAAGAGAAAAGCAGGGCTGGCATCAGTTGCAAATATGGAAGAGGTGGGCGAGGTTGGTATCGGTTTAAGTTTAATTTTGAACGTGGTGTAAGAGTGCGTTTTGTTTTTGTTGAATATGTATATTTTGTGTTTCCAGGATGAGCTGTTGAAAAGTCTGTCAACTCTTCAGTGTATATTTTTTACCTTCTCTGTCATATGTTAGTTGTTCAAATAAGAGGGGTTAGTCCTGGAAACTTTATGCTGTTCCATTATTTTAAGGGTCTGTTTTATGCCAATACCTTTCTATTTTTATTATTTTAGCTTTATAGTATTGTTTGAGAGTGTGCAGTGATATCTATAGCTTTGTTCTTTCTTCTCTAAATTTATATATTTATTTAAGGTATTTGTTGTTCCATATACATTTTAAGGTTTTCATTTATGAGAAGAATGTATGTAGTAGTTTGATAGGATTTCGGTTGGACCAATTAATTACTTTGGGGGATATCATAATTATAATAATTTAATCATTCCAATATATAGGAATGGTTTATCATTCCATTTTTTGTATCATTTTCAATTTCTTCCTTCAATGTCCTATAATCTTGAGAGTACAGGTCTTTCACCTCTTTGTTGATGTCAGTTCAGAGGCAATTATTTCTTTTTCATACAATTGTCAATGGGATTACTTTCTTTACCTCTTCTTCCTGTGTTTGTTACTGTATATCAGTGTTTCAGATTTCTGTACAGTTTTCATTTTGCTTCTTAATGAATCATTTTATTAATTCAATTAATTTTGTTGAATTCTTTAAGAACTTCTACATAGAGTACCATGTCATCTGCAAAGTGAGAATTTTAATTCTTTTTAATTTAGATGTGTTTTATTTATTTTCCCCTCTTATTGCTGGTTTAATTATTCCAATGCTATTTCAAATAATAGTGATGAAAGTGGACATTCTTCACTTGTTTTTTATTTTCAAGAGAATGCTTTCATTATTTCACAATTGAGTATATACTCATTCATAAGGGTCACATATACTCTTTGTCAAGCTGAGATTGTTTCCTTCTAGAATCCTCCTTTGAAATATTTTTATCAGTAGTGCATATTGTATTTTGTTTCTTTTTCTGTATCTCTTCAATATTCGTATGATTTTTTGATGTAGTGAATCTCATCAATTTTTTTCCTAGATGTTGAGCCATTCTTGCATTGCTGGTATAATTCACACTTGAACAGGTTGTATAATCTGTTTACTATATCATTCAATTTGGTTTGGTACAATTTTGTTGAGAATTTTAGTGTGTACATTTATCAAGAATAAAGGCCTGAAAGGCTCCCTCTTTTATTTTTTTTCCTCCAGTTTCTTGCATCAGTTTGGGTATAAAAAAATAAGTTTGGGCCTCATAAAATAAACTGTAAGTGAACTTCATAATTTATTAATTAATTGAGAAGGATATGTACTAATCATTTTTTACATATTTATTAGAATCTCCCAATAAATCTCTCTGTACCTGGGCTTTTCTTTTTGGGTGTTTTAGTTACTGATTCAAATGTATTGCTAGTAATTGGTTTGTTCAGATACTGTGAATTTTCATGATTTAGCCTTCAACAGAGTATGATTTAAAAATTTTCCATCTGATTATATGGTCAAATTTGTTGTATATAATTGTTAATGATATTCTTTAAAAATTCTTTGTAGTGTTGATTGTTGTTTCTCTTCTTTCTGGTTTTATTTATTTTTGTTTTCTCTCTTTACTGATGATTGGTCTTATCAAAAGCTTTTCAAATTTATTTACTATTTCAAAGAAGGGGCCATTAGCTTTATTAGTCTTTACATTTTTTCTCTATTTTATTATGGCAATGATCTTTGTTTTATGTTTACTTCAACTTACTTTTTTGTTAATTCTTTTTTAAAGTAGTTAGAAATTCAAACAATTTCATTGAAATTTTTCTACCCTTTCGTTAGAATTCTATTGTTATAGCCTCCTTCTTTAAGAGCTTTTGATAAATACAGTTTTTCTAAGACCATATTTGAACTTATATTTGTCTCAGTGTAGTTGTGGGTTTGTTTCCTTTAAATTTTTAAAGACTTTATTTATTTATTTTTGAGACTGGGGGAAAGGAGGGAGAAAGAGAGGGAGAGAAACATAGATGGGTGGTTGCCTGTCACATGCTCCCTAGTGAGGTCCTGGCCCCCTGATTGGGAATCTAACCAGCAATACTTTGGTTCGCAGGCCGGCACTAAATCCACTTAGCCACACCATCTAGGACCGTAAGTTTTAATTTTTGATTTATTGAGTGCTTGGTAGTACGTTGATTAATTTCCAAACATATTGCTTGTTTTTGTTTTCTTTCCTATATTTGATTTCCAGTTTTTTACCATAGTGGTCAGAAAATACGGTTAGCATAGCCCTGGCTTTTGTGGCTCAGTGGATTGAGCAATGGACTGCGAATGAAAGGGTAAACAGTTCCATTCCCTGTCGGCGCCCTTGCCTGGGTTGCAGGCCATTTCCCCAGCTGGCGGTGCATGAGAGCAACCACACACTGATATTTCTCTGTCACTTTCTCCTTTCTTTGCACGCTCTCTAAAAATGAATGAATAAAATCTTTTTTTAAAAATCCAAAAGCAAATATAATCAATATAACTTTAAAATTTTAAATTTATTGAGGTTTTTTGTTTCTCCTAGTACAAGATATATCTTGGAAAGTTTTCCATGTGAAACAGAGAAATAATGTGTATCCTGCAGTTTTAAAAGCAATGGTCTATAAATATCTATCAAAGATACCTGTATTGCAGATAGTCTCATTTTATTTTTTTAATTGTCTAAAACAATGTTTTAAAATAAGATTATTCTTCTTTAATCATCTCATACCACATTTAATTCTCAAAAGGAACCTTTGAAATACATGCTTTATTACCTCAGCATTACAGATGAGGAAAGTAAAAGGCATTTTAGCTACTTTAAGTACATAACACCATTAATAACATTTCCAATTTTTCATCCATGAACTGTTTTCCCAGCCATCCATATCATGAAATAATACAGTAAGGAAGTTTAAATAGATTATCAAGATGGATGGAAAAGGGAATTAGGTGGCTCTTGCAAGGGCTTTTAGCAGTATTTGTATTATAGACTCTGTGGGTCTGAAGTTCATAGAGTCTAGCTGTGGGTTGTCTATATGGCACAGAATGAAGATGATACACTTGATAATGCAACGGCATTAGAAAAAGGCCAGCCGTCAAAGTGGAAAAAATAACAAAGTGGCAATACTTTTAGAAAGGGATTGGACCAAATCCGGGGTACTACCAGGCCCTAATCACCCATAACACCATTCTCCCACCCCAGGACATGTGCTATAAAAAGAGAAGGCCATTTATCTGGACTCAAAGATCACTAATGTATATCTATTGTCTTGTGATCCTTCACTCAAGTCCACATTTGGAAAATGCCTCCAGATACAAAGAATGCTAAGAATACACCACATATGACATATGTGGTGGAGACATCAAGTGATATTCTGTCTGACTGCTGGATCCTCTGACCAAAACTGAAAATCAACTGTTGTGTCTGCCTTTTTTTTTTTTACTGAGTTATGGTAAGTGTTTCAAGGTGGGCCTGTTTGAATGAGGTGTATAAGGTACAGAGTTGAATGAGTGAACTGCATCCAAAATGATACCAAATATCTGAGTGGACCTGGGGATTTTCTGCTGCCCCCAGAAATCTCTAAAGAAGCCACACCAAAGCCAAAAACCCAGACTAGATAAATGACCTCTGAAACTCCTTGGTGGTTTGCTTTCCATGTGTTTTCTTCAAACTTTGGATGGCCATGGGCAAGTGAAGATGTAGGCAGAAGGCCTTTTATGAGTGAGTGGAAATTTATAAAGATCAACAAGCACAGCAGGTCCAGCAATATATTCTGCAAGACCAAGTACCAGGTAAACACCAGCCATGGCTGATCCAATATATCCATCCAAATACACATAAAATATATTTTCTAACAGCAATTTTCACAGAAGCAAACTGAGGCTCAGAGAGATGAGGGGTGAGCCCCAAGATACAACCTAGAAATGGGCAGAGTCACCAGGTGACACGGAATTGGCCAGTGCTCACCTAGTGAAACTGGTCAAGGATATTATGGGTGCTGTTGAATGTCAGAAAGGAAAAAGGGTAGGTGGTCATGTAAATGATGGCCCTACATGTGAAGTTTAGTGCCATGGACACTATGGGCATTTCAAGCATTATTCCTTCTGGAGATCCCTCAATGTGCAAGCCTCATCCAGGGACAAACTGATGTCATCCTCACAATAAATGATGCAAAAAGGGACATAATGTCAGCCACATTACATTTAACAAGCAGAAGAATAAACTTCTGGAGGTCACCCAGGAACACTCAGTGTGGAGGACTTTGAAGGCTGGCATCAAAGCTAAGGTTGAGTGCTTGGCAAAGCCGCACTTCACTGCTTGCATCTGCAAAGTGGATCCGAGCTGGTGGTGACAGCAGCCAGAACCAGCGGGGGTTTATAATGAAATACATAACCACAAGCTTCAGCTGAACTCTACTGTAACTTTTGCAGAACACATATTTATCATTTAGATAGCCTGGGAACAGAACAGTCTTTGCCTGCAGTATCTCCCTAAGTCTGAAAAATTCCTTAAGCTTTAGATAATCAACCCCTATAAAATTAACTCTGAGACCATGTTCTGGGTCATTGTCTCTCCATCAGAGAACAATCATCTCTCTTTGATCTCTCTCTGATCTCTATGCCCCACCTAGCCCCCGCTTTTCCTTAAACTGTCTGTGTTGTGTCTTTCTTAGCCTCCCATAGCCCCCACTCAGGGACCTACACTCCACGCTGGTTGTGGCACCTCAACAATTCAGAGATGTTTCTGCCAGGACAGGCATGCACAAGACAAAAAACTACAAGCTATAAATGTATAATTTAAGTTTAATGGTGAGGAAAATTATTCAGTTATTTTTTCAAGGCATTTTGTTACCTGAGGAAAAACTGGCCCCCTTTATGGATAGTCTGTATTAAGAGCATTGTCTCGGTGAGTCTGAGACCAACAATCTAATTATAGAAATAAGGATAGGAGACAAATGTACTTGAATAGCAATAAAAGATGGAAAAAAATAAAAAATAAAGAGTATAATAATAAAAATGAAGGTTTAGAGATTATTAAAAAAAGAAAAGAGAGTCATAAAGATTCCAAATTGTCCCTCAAAGGCTTACAGCCCAGAACTTCAAACCCCCTAAAGTCTGGATGAACCACATTTGGTTTGAGCTCTGAACTTTCATCTACCTGTGAATGGATGGAAATATCTGCAGAATGCCTTTCTTTCCCAATCTGGAGACAGTACACAGGAACAACACACACAACGAGAACCTTCTTGATCTCAAATGAAGGTACTGATTCCTTTTAGGCTTACTTTAAATTGAATTCTGATATTCCTATTATGGAGATTCCAAATTTCTAAAAGTGGCAAATACTTAATGATTTCAGGAAGAGAAACAGCACATTCCAGCAAAGAATCTGTATGATGACTCAGGATGGTTGAAATCTGTTTTGCTGGTAAACAGTTTTACAGGTGCCTCAAAGTAACATTAAAACAAGTGCTCATCAATGACAAATGTAAAAACACATTTGGAGACTAGAACACAACGGTGGTTTCCATTTAAAAGAATGATAAATTCACAGTCTTGCTCTTTGCAATAAAGTAACTAAAATCAGAGAGATCATGACAATGTGACAACTAAAGCCTATTCAGTTTGGAATCAGCCTATAGCCATAACATAGATCAATATTTCGTATGCCTATATTTCTATCCACAGCCCCATTTCTGAGTGAATTTGTTGAGACAAAATGTTGTATGATACCAGCCTTCCTTTGTACAATCATCGTTTTAATGACAACTTACCTGCTCATTTATCTGGCATAACACCAAACACACTCTTGACCTGCTTTTCAAGAAAGTGAGCACTAGGTCATCCCCTTGGCTCAAGATGACTCTGCCAACATTTAGTTTCTGTCATGGGAGTATCCCCTCATCTGTATGAGACTCAGTTTGCATATCTGAAAAGTGGATGTTATAAAATAAACCTTGTGTAATTTTAGACGTATTAAATGTCAGGTAGGTTTCCCCATGATGCTTCTTCCTGCAGAATATACAGCTGGACCAGCTGTGGTTGTTGTGTTTTATGAATTTAAACTTTCCAAAAAAATCACTTATCTTTTTCCTCACTGATCTGTGGCCATTAGGGGTTTTAAAAAGTACATGAAAAGCAACCTTCAAAGAGCTTGTGATGCTATTTATGGGGCCCTGGTGTGTCTTTGTATAGCCAGATTAGGCATTCAGACAGGCAGTAAAAATAGCAAGGCCTACTCAGATTTTTCTATCATTTTGAATATACTTAATTCATAAACCTGCTAATGAAGACACATTCTGAGACAACTTGCAACACTAGTGAAGGATGTCAACAAAAATCTGTTAACTTCAATTTTAGTAAGAGCACCAGACAGTCATGGAAGACATTATTTGAAATCTCTTTGCCATAGGTCACTTATGGCATTTTCATAGCCTTTGTTGCTTCTGGTGGCATTTTTCAAATGCTGACTAGAAGGATGGGTCAGGATGGATCACAGGACCATATACAAAGGTAGTGCTTTTTGTGTCTGGAAGAAAAATCTCATGTTTCTATAGAATATAGGTTTAACTGGAGAGCATTAGTTTGTGGGTTAGGAAGGCCTGGCAGAATCCTGGATTTGCCCCAAGTCCATCCTAATTTGTGTCTTCTTCTATTTGATCTCACTTCAGGTGCTGGCCCTGCTCTGGTGTCCATCACCACTACCTTCACCATTGTTGGTTTGTGCCAAAAAAGGACATGCAGCCAGACCCTGTAAAGTCTAGCCCCACAGAGTCACATGTACAAACTTGGTTATAACCACTAGCAAGAAAGCCCATTTATTTTTACAGGTTAATTCAAATTCTCTTTGAGGTTTTTTCCTACACTTACAGAGGATACGAAGAGATAAATGTGTACATAGTTCCAAGTTTAAAATTTTGGAACTGCCAGAGATAGGTGGTCATTTTCATGCACAAACACACCTTTTGTTTCTTTCTCTGAAATACTGAGATGAAAATGGACTTGACTCAAAATGTCCTTGTGATAATAAATGTGGAGTGAAATTTTTAAAAGCAGTAATTTTAATTTATAATATATGTTAATAAATTAATTATAAACAATGACCTTAACTGCTGTTTTAAAACACTTGACATTATAGATATTTACAAAATATTTTCTTGCCCTGGCTGGTGTGGCTCAGATAAACAGTAGGCTTGTGAAACAATTGGTCATGGGCACATGCCTGGACTACATGGCAGTTCCCCTTTGGGGAGCATGTGTGAGGCAACAGATCAATGTTTTTCTCACACATTTATGTTGCACCTCCATCCTTTCTCCCTCCCTTCCCCTCTCTCTAAAGGTAAATAAACACAATCATTTTTAAAATGTCTTTTATAAACAATTTAGTATGTGAATCACTGTGTAAGTTTTATTGCCTAAAAGAAAAACCACTTCTAAGCACCTGACATTTGACTTTTAATATAACAGCTTTTAATTTGCATTTCTCTAATGGTTAATGACATTGAGAATCTTTTCATATGTCTATTAACCTTTTATGCCCTCTTTGGAGTAGTGCCCATTCAGGTTCTTTTTCTATTTTTTAAATAGGATTGCTTGATTTTTGGTGTTGAGATTTCTACATTCATTATAAATTTTGGGTATCAAGTGCTTATCAGATATATTGGCAAATTCCATTATTTTCCTTTTTCAAACATGTTGTTGTGATCATGGGCCAGTCTGAACAGTCACCTTATGGACACCCAGCCACTGAGTGAATAGAGAATAAAGTGTGAGGGAGGGCAAAGCTCGCTGGCCTTCCTACCTCCCCCAGTGGCATTACATTTCTCTGAGAGACTCTAAATTATTTCTCATCAAAGCCTCTGGTGATCTCTTACACATATACCTGTTCCCATATATCCGGTAGATTCTGTTCCCAGAGAGGATGAGAATAAGTTCAAATTGCCATCTGATTTTAACTTGGTCCACACCCACATGCCATGCAAGGAAGTGATCCCAGGGGACAGACAGAGCATGTGAGGATCAAAGCACAGTGGTAGGGAAGAGTTATGCAAGAATACCCCCAAAATGTGGTACAAGTACCTTTGCACTACTTTGTACCCAAACCCACTGGAACAATGCCCTCATACATTCTCTCCAGTCTGTCAGGGTGGATGGGAGGTAGTGTGGTGTAGGAGCAAGCACTGGGTCACCCCAGGACTAGTGGGACTAGGCCATTGACCATATGCTTCCTTTTTGCTGCTGTGTGGTTTTAAGCAGATCCCTTGCTGAATATATACATTTTCTAAATTTTTTATTTCATAAATTTAATGGTTTTGAGAAAGAAATATAAAAGGAGAGTGAGAAACATCAATTTGTTGTCCCATTTATTTAGGCATTCTTTGTTCAATTTTTGTATGCCCTTACTGTGGGCATAAGGCACATATGAAACCTGAAATCTTAATGTATAGGAATGATGCTGTAACCAACTGAGCTACCTAGACAGGGCCAGGTCAATTGGTTTTTAAGTTTCATGGAACACTTCATCATGTATTTACCTTATTTCAAATACACATAATCCACACATTGCTCTCATGTTGTTGTTGTTATGGTAAGAAATGCTGAAACCCACAATCTACTGACATTGCACCAATGTTCCCCACATCCGTCCACTTGCTGTGTTTTGGCTTTGTTGTGATATATGCAGAGACAGATTTCTCTTAAACTTGTTTAAGAAATTATTTATTTTTCGAGAGAGAAGGGAGGGAGAGAGGGAGGGAAACATCAATATGGGGATGCCTCTCCTGCCCCCACATACTGGGGACCTGGCTCATGCCCAGGCATGTCCCCTGACTGGGAATCAAACCAGCAACCCTTTGGTTTGCAGGCCAGTGCTTCATCCACTGAGACACACTAGCCAGTGCAGACTTTTCTTAAACTTTTATGTGGACTGGTTTATGATTCTTTGCCTGTATGGCTTCCAGTTTTGTCTGTATGCCTTGGAGAGACCTCCTACCTGTTCTGGATGTGGGAGATTAATGGTGGGGTAGGGGAAACCAACGACAACAAAGAAACAATGTGTGGATAAATCGGGAGGAAAACAGACCTTATAACTTGTGCAGTCAGTGTTAGATGAGGTGTCTTTGAGATGTAGACTTAAAAATCTGTAGGGGTTTTTAGTTTTTAGGAGTTCCATAGAAGGATTCTTTATTTTGCTTTATTACTTTCTTTAAAATATGTATAGTTTTATTAATCAATGTGCCTCAAATAAATTCAACATTTAAAAGAGGAAAAGGTAAAAGAAAAATCAAAAAATGGTTCTTCCATTGTTATCCTGTGAATACTCACCTTGCTTAGGTTTTGGAGTCCCCAGGCACAAAAATTTCCCTAGGTCCTCCTGGGAGCCCAGGAATGGCTGTTGTCTCACTGGGAAGCTTGGGCCTGCTTGCATCAGACTTCAGGGAAATCTTTCAAATCCCTGACCCCTGGTTGGTCCCCTATTCTGACTGCTGCTACTGGAGAGCCAATGATTTTCCAAGTCTTGCTTTCACTGCTGTGTTGACAACATGCCAGTGGGGAACTCTCAGGTGGACACACAGCCACCCTCCATGGTCTGAGAGACTGGATCAGGTGTTTGGGCATGAGGTCAGCCTGCAAGGAGGGCAATCTATTCCCTCCCGCTGACCTTTAAGCCTCTAGACCAGTGCCACCTGTTGGCTGCTTATATGTTTCTTCTGAAGCCAGGAAGGATGTGATTTGGTAGCAGTGGAGGAGCATGACTTCCAGTGTGCCAGTGGCACTAGTGCGATGCTGCAGGTGGTGTGGGACATGAGCACTCACCTGTTCTCTGGAGATTGGACCTGCAGAATTATTGAAGGAGTGGCTCCCCACGCCTCCAAGGACACCTGGAATGGTTAGCCTGTACACACTTGTGCTGTCCCTTCTCCCATGGGTGCCTGGAGTCTGCTGCAGAGGTGCCCACTGACCCTGGGTTTATGGGGTAGAAGGACAGGATGGAAAACATTGGCCACCTTCACTCATGGGGTTCTTCACTTCCTTGGCAGCACCTCTGAAAATTTTCAAAGTCCTGATCTGAAGATGTGAAGAGACAGGCCACCCTCTGCCTACGTGGGTTCTGGCTGCTATCTACCTGGCCCCTGTGTGTGGGCCTGGGTGCTGGTCACTGATGCAGGCTTTCTTGCCAAGTCAAGTTCCAGAGGTGGGGAGGGTCATGGGCTCTGCATGGAGGCATTCAGAGGGCAAGTTGGTTTGGACATGGGTCACCCATGTCCCAATCCCAAGTCCAGCTGGGTCCCAACCACTGGACTTGATTTTTCTACACTGTTTTCTCCAAAGTCCCCATTTTGGGGAGTGCAGTGCTTTGTCCTGTGGGTGAGGAAGGCTGGGCATTGCTCTTGTCTTGCCTGCTCTTTCCTGTGCTTCTTCCTTTGCCACATCCTTCCTAGGTAACCAGGAGAGCAGGCATCTCTGCCTGGGTCTCCAGGGCCTCTCACCCATGGCTTTTGGCTTTACAAGGGATGTCTCTGTCTGCCTGGATGACTGTTTACATGGGTGCTGAAGTTGACAAATTGACTGGGCCTGGACTTAGACTAGAGGGCACAGCACCTGTATCAACAGCTGACCGGTCAGTCCCATGCTTGCTAAGTTGTTCATGTAAAGATTCTGTACAGGGGGTGGTTAAGCTTTACCAAGCAGAGGGGGAAGGAAGGCAGATACACTATGTACACTTTTTATTTTTTTCTAAATATGGCTGGTACACAACAGCCTGTTACATGTGGGTGTACAATACAGTGATTCAAAATTTACCTTGCCTATACTACAATCAGGCCACAATAGCTGTTCAGCTGTCTCCATGCCAACTTACAACAAGGTATTAAAGTTATACCTCTCTTTTTTTAAAAAAAGAGAAAACACATGACTATGTATCATCTCATCATTGCAATGATTGCCATTTCTATTACTATCTACCATTTAGGGAAGTTTCACAGCGGCATTTGCTCCTACAAAACAAAATGCCATCAGTCAAGTTTCTTTACCAAAAAAAGGTACGCAGTTGACCCTTTCCTTTGAGGAAATTTCCAAATTGGCCCAAGAATTGGTTGCCCCTGGTGGGAGCCCTGTGAGACTTTTCCAAGTTCACCAAATTGCCTTGTGTTGCCACTGTAGAAGCATAGGGGAGGAATCATTCCTTGACATGGTGAACATCCCAGTCGGTCCCTGGGGTGCTGGAACAGAAAAGGGAGGTAGAAAGGAGAGAGAGGAGACAGAGCAAGGAGGAGAGGAAGAGAGAGAATAAAGTTTCCAAGTTCCCTCCTGCTGCCATGATACTAGAGGAGGCCTAGCTGCTAAGTGGCTGGCAATGTTTCTACCTTGGAAGGTTCAGTATGGAGTCCAGTAGTCAGTCCCCACTAGACTGGTGGTCACTTTTATAAGCTTCCAGAGGAAAAAGGTCGACCACATGACGGGAATGAGAATGGCAGGAGATGTGGATGGCTGAGGACAGAGACAAGCAAGGAAGCAGTATAGGGAATGAGGGGAGATGGGAGCACATTTTGTGCAGTGGAAAGTGAAAGGCAGTTTAGAGATTCACGGTAGGTATTCATAACAGCCATTGCCATTGTTTTCATTTATCCATATCATTTAGAAATAACACGTAGATGTATCTAAAATGTAAATTTCTTTCATGTATATGTGAAATGAGGTTACATCACTTTCAGAGTATTGATGCCTGGTGACCTGCAGAAATGCAAATAGGTGATTACTTCCTGCTCCTCCCCCTCCTTTCATTTTTATTTTCTGCAAAATTCTAGTGGCAGTGTATTGTCTGGTCCTTGTGTAAGTCTACAGGTTACTTTTTCTTAGGTTCCAGGAAAAGAAATCATTAAAAAAAAAAAAGAAACAGCAAAACACTCAGAATAATACCCATTCCCAGGGTCATTAAGTACGTAGCTTCCATGGTGCTCTTGCTTTCACTCCATTTTTGTTCTCCCCTCCTACCTGATCCCAACCCATCTTACCGCACTGCACACCACACCACCATCATCAACACCACCACTCTCCCAGTCCCAATTCCAGACCACCCAATCTGCTCTCTCACTCTACGGTTTCACTGTTCTGGCTATGACATAAGAATGGAATCATACTGTGTCATCTTTGATGGCTGGGCTCATATCATGTAGCTCAAGGTTTACTACATGTAGACTCACCCACATTTGTGCATGTAGCAGTGTTTAGTTCTGTTCCTTTGTATGGCTTCAAAATTTCCCACCATAAGCCTTTCATATAAAATAAATAGGTGATGGA
>PVKU01014325.1:0-23670 GCA_004027475.1 Anoura caudifer
ATCTTGTCCAGCTGGTTTCGGAAATAAACGCATCGGATGCTTTGTCACTGAAGCCGCTGCCCGCAGAGCGTGTGTGCGCTGCAGAGCCACAAGGAAGGGAAACTAGGAAACATCTAAAGCAGCAAATTATCACTCTCACCCAGACAGCGCTACGTCACCCCGGACAAGTCGCCGAACCTAGCTGTGCCTGCATTTCTGTAACGTGTCCTGGAACACGCGGAGCTGGAAGCAAGGAGCTCCCTCTGTGAGAGAGGAGCCGGGACACGTCTGATTTAACTCGAGTGGATCCAGGAAAATCAGCGTTGGGAAAGTGGCAAGAGACGAAAAATGGCTTGTTACACGAGTAAAGTGGGCCCCGCAGCAAGAGCTGTGAGTGGATGGGAGGATGAGCTGAAGGGACTGTGACACCTGTGGCCCTCCTCAGGGCGAGCTGTGGCGGCCGATCCATCCTTCCGCATAATACGGACGGCATCAGGATGATCTTTACACCGGTGATTCCGCTGTCGGTCATGGGGGACACACGTGGTGCACGCTAGCGGTCATTGATGACAACACTGGGACTCGGTGTTGAGAAAAGTGAGACTCCGCATTAGGGCTGGCGACGGGCGAGGACTGACCAAGACGTGTAGGGCGCAACTGGTAAAAAACTGTCCTGGGAAGGAAAATCCAACAGCTGTGGTTTCTTTTTTTTCTTTCTTTTTTACTTTCAACGTTATTTTTAAGGAGAGGGGAAAGGAGGGGGAGAGAGAGGGAGAGAAACATCCATGTGTGAGAGATACATTAATTGGTCGCCTCTCTCACACACCCCCAACTAGGGACCCGGCCCACAACCCAAGGCATGTGCCTGTCTGGGAATCAAACTGGCGACCCTTCGGTTCATAGGCTGGCACACAAGCCACTGAATCGCACCAGCCAGGGCGTGATTTCTTAAATAAACAAATTCTGGCTGAGCAAGGACAGAGAGAAAAATACAAAGAGAGAACAGAGGGACAAAGAAAGAGAGGAGAAGGCTGGCGGGGTTGAAGAGGTGCCGGACCTACCGATGAGGGATACCGTAGAGACTGATCTGGGAGCACCATTCAGCTCAGTGGGGTAAGTAGGCCCCAAATTTAGATAGGTCCCTAAAAGTACAGCTCTCTTCCAAAGAGCAGGATTCCCTCCCTCTCTGAATGTCCCCAGGGCTTCGAGCAGATGGGCAGGAAGTCCTGCCAGAAGGCACGGGCCAGAGTCGACACCCTCTGGCGTGGCCCTGCGCTGCATCGTGGGCCTCGCCTCCGCTGGCAGCTCGCAGTCAGGGGCGGAAGCCGAGGGAGGCCTGACTCACCAGTCCTCAGCCGCCCGAGCTCGAGCTCGGGTGGGCAGGCCTGCGTGCGATGAATCACCGGAGCTGCGAATGCTATTCTGAGCTGCCAAGGACACGGATGCTCTTGCTGGCACCCTGCGCCGCTTCTCTCCTTCCTCATCTGGCTGTCAGGAGACGAGTGCTGTAGGAATGGAGTATTTGAGCTTTTTTAGCCCAAGGCAGAACCTCTGTAACTCCTTCTGTCCTTCCTGCTTCCCTGCTGGCTTCCTGGAAATCACTGAACTGAAACTGAGTTCCGGAAACTGAAACTGAAAGCCACCTCCTCCCGAGCCCCTTTGAGGTAGCTTTGCTGAGAAGTCATCTCAGGGAAGGGCAGGGAGGGCAGGGCAGACCTGTGGAATTTCCCAAATGAATCACCTGGGTTTTTTATTTTGACTGAAAGTACCCAAGAAGCATGGAAGTTTGTTTCAGATTCTACAAGGCAAAATCAGACCGGTGCCCAGCGCTCCGCACGAGAGCGTGGCACTTGGGTTTGAATTCTCCATCCATCCGGCTCCCACAGAGCCCGGGATGATGCGCGGCCACGCAAGCCGCGTGAACAGTGAAGGGCCGTGGAGGCTCTGTCAGCCAGGCACTTCGATAAGAGTGTGTCCTTGTAACACCGTCCTCCTGCTCCGTGTCAAACTACAGGAGGACGCACGGGGGAAAGTGGGCAGACCTGCACCCTCTCACGGTCTGGCTCCCAGGCCCTGGGGACGGGCGCCGGGAAAGGCAGCGCTCATGCTTCAGGAAGATGGGAAACATGGTCCATTCCACTGACAAATATTCGCTGAAAACCAGGAAGGCATTTGGGGGGTTACAGAGATGAAGGAGGCACCCTCAAGGAGATTAAGTCTAGCGCAAGAGATAAAATATGTACACAAGTCATTTCAAATGAGCACCGAGTCCCACAGGACACGGGGAAGGAGAATTATCCGGTGTGATGGGAGCCAGGCAGGATTCGCAAACTGTGTCCCGGTGAACAAGGACAGTTCCCACAAGGGAAGACCACAGGCAAAGGTGACAGCAGAGCAGAGAGAGCTGTCTCATTTTCCTACAGGAATGTTTGGAGGTAAGGAATGTGAAGCAGTGCCCTGGCTGGTGTGGCTCAGTGCACTGAGCGCTGGCCTGTGAACAGAAAGGGCACTGGTTCGATTCCCGGTCAGGGTACAGGCCTGGGTTACGGGTTGGGTCCCAGTGGGGGCGTGTGTGGGAGGCAGCCAATCAACGTTTCTCTGTCACATTGATGTTTCTCTCCCTCTCTTTCTTCCTCCCTTCCCCTCTCTATAAAAATAAATAAATTTTTTTAAATAAAAGATATGGAGGAGAAGCACCTTGGGTTTGGACATGCGGGGCCTTAACCAACCAAGCTTCAGCTCAACCCAGTGGGTGCGGAGAACTCGGCGAAGACCCTCAACGGGATGAGAGTTGTGATCAAATCGGAGTCCCCGCAAGCTCAGTCTGGCAGCTTGCCTGCAGGACGGATCAAAGGGGAGAGAAATCAGAGGCAGGGAACTGACGTTCTGTTTCAGATGGGAGTCAGGAAGGCCTGAACGAAGGCGGTAACCATGGGGATGAAAAGGTGTGTGCGATGTTACGGACCGGATTAAACAGGGACTGAATTCTCACTGATGTGAGCAAACGAGAGAGGGAGACAAAGACATGAAAACAACTCTGCAAAACTAGAAACCACCAGAGATACATGTGTTCTTTTCAACTAGAAAAGATGATTTTAAGCTGTTTTGACTGAGAAAATGACAGTGTTAGCAATGAGCCCACGGACATGATGAGGAGGGAAAGATTTGGAGGAGTGAACTTCCTGGGGAGGGCGAAGAGGCCAGGTAGATGCCCGGAATGCAGCCAAAAATACTTACGAGAGAGACCAGGGTGGAGAGAGATCCGGAAGTTACCCACACAGGGCTGACAGTGAACTGGGGGGGCACAGCAAAGAAAAGCACCCCGAAGGCAGGACTAACCCAATGACCTACATTTGGAGAAGGGAAGAAACAAACAGAATGGGGGCAAGTAGAAAGAACGAGTGCTGATGGAGTCCCAACCGAGGTCCTGCGCTCCGAGATGCGCCTGCACATCTCAGTTCCCTGTGAAGTACTCTCCCCCCCTTACAGATGAGAGCATGGGACCTCGCGCTAGTCCACCGAACAACCCGGATGCCCACGTCAGAGCCTGGGAGCCACTATGTCCAAATCCACCTCTTTCACCTCTTTCGATTCATGCCTTGTAAATTCGACCTTCATCTCTGGACTCGGTTCCCTTCTCCTAACCTTTTTGTAGGCCCCCAATTCTTCCCGGCTTTGCCAACGGCCTCCTATCCCCAAGCCTCCCCATTTGTGGTCTTGCCCATCACCAATTCAGCGTCCTTCCCTAGCCCCCAGGCGTTCCCCACCAACGCGGTCCTCACAAAACCTGCAGAAGCTCGCCAGGCCCTTGGTAAGATGCCCCGCTAGGTTGTCCTCAGGCCCCTTCCTTGCAAGTGCCCCACACTCCTGCCCCACAGACACACCTGTGGGTAGCAGAATCTGGCCACCTTCCCATCTCTGCATGTGTCCCCTCTCTCCCAAGACTGTCTCCTACAGATGCTCAGGTGCCATGTCCTCAAGTTGTACGGATCTTCCCTGGGGCCCTTTTCCCGTGCCCCTCACTGCCTGACCACCCTGCCAGCGAAGCACTTCCCATACTGCAGTCTTTAACCCGTGTGACATCTCTCTCACCGCGTTATCAGTAGTTTGAGGGCAGGGGGTTCTTTTATATACCGGTGTCTACCACTCAACATTTCCTGGTAGAATTCATAAAACAAACAATTCAAAGTCAAGTCTGATTGTAGGTTCACATTCCTTCCACTACACTCTAAAGTCAGGGAGCAGAGGAGGAAGCAGGATGGTGTAGGATGACTACAGGGAAGAGGCCATCTATGAGAAACCACAGCCAACATCACACTCAGTGATGAAGGCTGGGTGCCTTCTTCCCCAGAGCAGGAGCAGGACAAGAGAGGCCGCTCTCGCCGCCTCTATCCAACACTGTCCTGGAGGGTCTAACCCGGGAAATTAGACAGGAGTGAGAAACCACAACATCCAGGTTGGAGGAAGAGTTAAACTGTCTCTAGTCCCAGATGATGTGATCTCACATATAAAAAAGTCCTCAGGAATCCATAAAGGAATTACTAAAACAAAAAACAAGTTCAGTTAGGTTGCTGGATATAAAATCAATACACAAGAATCAATTGTATTTCTGTGTACCAACAATGAACAAGATGAGATGAAATTAAGCAGTCCGGTTGGTGTGGCTCAGTGGATTGAGTGCTGGCCTGCAAATCAAAGTGTCGACAGTTCGATTCCCAGTCAGGGCACATGCCTGGGTTGCAGGCCAGGTCCCCAGAGGGGGGCACGCGAGAGACAACCACACATTGATGTTTATCTCCCTCTCTTTCTCCCTCCCTTCCTCTCTCTCTCAAAATAAACAAATAAAATCTTTAGAAAATAAAAATAAAAGAAGTTAAGCAAGTAATTTCATTTACAATAGTATCAAAAAGAAAAAATACTTATGAATAAATATAACGAATGAAGTGCACGGCTTGTACACTGACAACTATGAAACACCATTTGAAGAAAACTAAAGGAGACCTAAGTAAGTGTAAAGACATCCCATATTCATGGACTGGAAGATTTCACGTTGTTAAAATGGCAATACTTCCCAAACTGATCAACACAGTCCCTTTCAAAATTCCAGCTTTTTTTTCTTTTTGCAGAAATCGACAAACTAATTCTAAAATTCATGTGTAAACTCAAGGGACCCAGAATCACCAAATCAAAATTTAAAGAGAAGAACAGAGTTGAAGGACTCACACTTCCTGATTTGAAAACTTACTACAGAACTGTAAGAATCAGGACTGCGTGGTATTGGCATAACGGCAGACACGTAATGTAGATCCATGAGACATAGAGATCGATGGAACAGAAATGAGAGCTCAGAAAGAAATCCTTATGTTTATGGCCAACTGATCTTTGACAAGGATGCCAGACAATCCAATCGGGAACTGTCTTCTCAACAAAAGGTGCTGGGACAGCTGGATATCCATATGCAAAACGACAAACTTGGACTCCTGCCTAATATATATTATATACAAAAATTAACTCAGAGTGAATCATACACCTGAAGGTAAGAGCTAAACAATAAAACTCAGAAGAAAACTTAGGAGTAAATCTTCATGGCCTTGGATTAGGCAAAGATACCTTATAAAGTTCAGGTTACAGCACTTGGCTTTTATGAAAGACCTACATTAGTACCTGTTTTCACTAACCAAAAGAAATCCAAACTTTTTTTTTTTTTTTTGCTTTTATGAAAAAAGCCGTTACCGTCCTATCTTTCAGAAAATCGAGGCAGCTTCACGCGAACTCAAGGGAAGCAGGGAATCACTGTACACCAAAGAGACCTGAAAACATAAACCCACATGAAAACGTGTACACAAACACTCACGGTAGCATTATTCATAACAGCCAAAAAGTAGGAATAACCCAAATGCTCACCAATTGATAAATGAATACACCAGGTGTGGCATACACATAATCCAGTCATAATAAGGAATAAAGATCTGATACTTGCTACAGTGGAAACAAGCCTTTGTCTCAGTTGGACCTGCAGGATTTTAATTTAAGGAGGCGCCAGAGTGGTGACATGGAGAGGTCACTGCCATGGAAAGATTCTGTCACCGTTCCTGAGAGGAGGGCACATCACCACCACACAGGGCCACCTGGGGAAGCTCCAGTTGGCATCGGGAGGCAGAGAAGCCAGCCAGAGCCTGTACTGCTTTCTGCAGGGAAGGCAAGGCAGCTCGGGAAGGGCTGATCCGAATAATTCAGCAGGCTTTGGGAAGGGGCTGGCCCCAGGTGTCTGGTACCCGGCCTGGGGCTGATTTAGGGCAGGGGAAATATTGGCGTGGCATGTGAGAATTTGATGGAGGAGATGGTTAGCTGGGGTGCGGGCTCTGGACTAGGTCATTTTCAGGTGAAATGCTCCGGGGTGAGCCCTTTCCCGTCTCTAAGGACTGGCTCACCCTGGCAGGGCAGTTTCTGAGGCCACAACTGCAGGAGCACCAAGAATAGAGAAAATTTTTAAATATAATTAGCACAGCCTTGACCAGCTGGTTGGAGCATCCTGCAAAGCCAAAGGTTGCCAGTTCAATTCCCAGTCCGAACACACACCTGGATTGCAGGTTCAGTCCCCGGTTGGGGTGCGTACATATACATAAAACTTTGTAACATTACATTAGGTTACTAATACATCTCTTGATGTCTCATATAACTTGGAAAAGAATCAATGTTCTCTTATTCCACATATAGGCGATCGATGTTTCTCTCTCGCATAGATGTTTCTCTACCTCCCTCCCTCCCACTCTAAGTAAAAATAAAAATTTAAATATATATATAAAATTAACAGTTAGCTCTCTGATGAAGGGATGCCAAATAGAAAAATGTGGAACCTAAGAAAACCCAGTTAGAGCAGCCTTGAAAACATTATGCTAAGTGAAGTAAGCCAATCACAAAGCCAATTCCATTTATGTGAAATGTCCAGAACTGGCAAATCCATAGACACAGGATGTAAACTAGTAGTCGCCTGGAGCTGGGGAGAGAGGAGAATGGAGACTGAGAGCTGATGGGTATGGGTTTCTTTTGGGGATGATAAAAATGTTCCAGGTAGTAGTAATAGGCGCAGAACTCTGTGAATAACCCTAGAAGTTTTGCATGCTTTAATTGGGAGGCTTATATGGCATGTGTGAATTATATCTCAATAAGGTTGCCACCTAAAGAAAAAGACAAGGGAAGAGGGGTGTTCGATGCCACCACAAACAAAACATCAGTGGAAGAGAATGGTTAGCACCGCTTACGTTTACATCTCTGGTCTCCCGGATTTTCCACCTAGAGAGGAGAATTCGTGCAGGATCTCATGAATTAACCCAGCAGCCCTGACCAGTGTGGTCAGCGGGTTCAGCGTCATCCCGCAGAGTGAAAGGACATCAGTCCGATTCCCAGTCAGGGCACAAGCCTGGGATGCAGGTTTGGTGCCCAGTCTGGGCAAATATAGGAGGCAACCAATCGATGCTTCTCTCTCGCTTTGATGTCTTTCTCTCTCCCTTCCTCTCTCTCTAAAAAGCAATGAAAAATTGTCTGTGGGTGAAGATAAAAAAAAAAAAGATCCTGAAGGCTGTGAGCCTGGGGGGACAGGTTCTCTTCAACTGTCAGATGATGTTACGCTCACAGTTAAGGAGAAACCAGAACATGTGAGAATTATGGCAAAGTCCGGTAATGACTAGACTCATGGTCCTGTAGTAAGAGAGCTATTTAATGAGTAAGAATCTAACTCTGCCAGGTAGCAGCTCAGTTGGTTGGAGCATTGCACCAATGTGCCAAGGTTGCAGGTCTGATCCCCAGTCAGAGTACATGTAAGAATTAACCAATGAACGCATAAATAAGTGAACAGCAAGCCAATCTCTCTCCCTAAAAAAAAATCAATAAATTTTTTTTTTTAAATCCAAAATCTTGATGCCAAAATCACTCAACATTTCAAGCAGTTTATTACACAAAAACCACTAGAAAGTTGTATGGGTAGTGGGTTTGCAGGGACTGGGGTGAGAAAATGAACGATATTAAACTGAGCTGCCAGAAGACATCCGATCTTCAAACAATTTAAGACTGAAAAATGAGTGAAAACTGGGGCTAGAGATATTTAGTAGTCCTCTGTAGGTTTTGGCAAAACATGAAGGGTAAACTTTCTGAAGGAAGAAGCGTTGGAAGTAGAACAGAGAAAATTAAACATTTACTTAGTCCTACCTTCCACTTACCCGCCACTCGTAGGAGGGGAGTTTTCAGAAATGATTAGAAGACGGTACTGACTTTCGAGAGTTTTGTCCATGGAGTGAGGACAGGCTGAACACAGACTGTGAAGAGAACACAGAAGATGAAGCAATTCTGTTCGGAGAGTTTTCTTGGGAATTGAGAACTAGAAGGAAAAAGGAAATTAAATTGAGAGAGAAAAGTAGAAAGCAAAGAATGAGAACGTAGTTGACAACTTCCACAGTGAAGAACTGGAGAGCCCGGGTAGATCAGAAGTCCACAGCTGGGAGAATCGTTCCGGTAAAGTTGAAGATTGGAAGCTTACAAAGCCGAAAGGGAGAGACCGGAGCTGCCTCCAAACACACCCAGAGAAAATATACATCTGGGCTGCTTTGGAGGGAGAATCAGGACCCATGGAGGACATGACGAGGAGATTTCCACTCGGGAGGAACACGGATTTGCAAACAGTCAGAGCTATTCCACGACGGAATGGCCTCATGAGGAAGAGCGTGCTCTGTCCTAGGGAGAGTCCATTTCCAAGTGCGTGTCCAGGCCCTGACCGGCTGTTAGGACGACACAAAGGAATTCACGCACTGAGGGGGAATGAGCTCCCTTTAGCTCTAACCTCCATAATTCATAATTCAGAGCTGGAGTCCAGATTAGGGAAGGAGTAGTTGGCAAATGAAAAGTGGTTTTCAGAGGTAGACCACCCAGGTTTGCGTGGATAGGCCACCCAGGTTTGCATGGGTAGACCTCTGGGCTCGCTGGTCGATCCCCCAGGTTTTCATAGGTACCCATGCAGGTTTGGAGACCTCGTTCACTCTTCATAGTAGAAGGCATGGTGGCGGCAAGGCATGGAGGGGATGGTTAAAGGTCTCAATGGAGAGGCCTGCAGAGTTTAAAGAGTAAAGGGGGGAAAAAAACGGTGGTGAGAAAGTAATCAAAGGGAGTGGTATTTAGACGGAAGTTAATTCCTCTGAGAGGCAGAGAACTGTCCAAGTAGAGAGACTCCAGATAACCTTGATCTTTCAGTAAAACAAGCTGTCATCTGTCATCTGCTGTGACAGCAGGCTGGGGACGGGGAACTGAGAACTTCAACAAGAGTAACTTGCCGGGAGGGTTTCAAAACAAACGGATATAAAGTAATAACGAAATAAAAAACATGTGGCACTTTCCGGTGCTGAAAAGTACAGCAGGCAAAGTCTTTGCGACTTTGTCTCCCCCTGCTGAGTCAGGAGGTACAAGGGCCGGATACAGAGAAAGGGCTCAACACTGAGCTGCTGCTTTCGTGGGGGTGGAAGGAGGAAAACGTAAATGTTGATCTAACAATCTCCTAACAAATGAGAATCACCATGACCCAGCAGCATCAAATGAGCTGGTTAGCCAGCCTGTGCTGGACCCAGGGCACACGTGTCTGTGTGTGCGTGTGTGTGCATGTGCGCGTGGTGGGAGCAGGGGCGGGGAAGGGAAGAGGGCAGAGGGGTGACAGCACTGTCATTCTTTTGGGCCACTTGCTAAAAGGTTCTTTTCTTAACTAACTTGTCCCTTTACCCAGAGGCTGTTCCAACAGCCAGTAAGTGAGTGATGGCAGAGACTGGGGTGGGGGGGTGTACTGAGGGAGCTCTGGTCTTGTTTTAACTTAACAAGGGAGCTTTCTTCAGTCGTGACACAGGCTTGTTTCTCCGAAGTTCCGTTAAACGACAGTCCGGGTGATCACGCGGCACTTACATTCCCTCCAAGAACTTGTTCACAGAATCATCCTTCATGTGAACCCGACTCTATGCGAACACCGATCAAGCCTTTTTCACCGCTACGGGGCATTTGGGGTAGGGTCTCCGTTGCCTGACCCCCAGCCCACCCTCCTGGCTCCACACGGGTTGTTATTTATTTATTTCACAAGCCTTTTAACATCTTCATGCCATGAAACAAAAGCAAGTCATGTAGGATAGTCATTAGGTACAATTTTTTAATGGACATCAACTGCAACACTGTTAGGTTCATGAAACATCCTATGGTAAGGCTAGGAAAACAAACAAAACGTTAAATACCTAAGCAAATGCACACACGCAAAATCTAGGACTCTGGTATCCTGATGACACTCTGCAGGGCATGACTATAACTATCAAACAGGGTGAAGGCCTTTGAAGTCCTCGGATGAAAGGTTTCTACCTAAATACGATCATCCCATTAAAATCCACAGCAACACGCCCCTCACACGGGGCGGCCCTTTCAGACGCATTTCACTGACGATGAAGTTGTAAGACGACAACTTCCTTGGGATAAAGAGGATTTAAAATAGTCTCAAGTGACTTTGCTACTTTTTCCTCTCATTTCTAAAAGGGTAAATGGAAAAAAATGATTTCTTTCATCAGAGGGTGAGAGCAGCCAGTAAAAAGCTGACTGACTTGGCATTTTAGAAGCGAGAACCTCATTCGAAGTGAAACCTTCCCTGGCAGGGAGGGGAAGAGAGGGAACCTTGGCCACGGGGAAAGGGGCGGACCTGGCTAAGGCGGGAGCACGAAATGAAGTAATCACACGTGCCCCATCCAGGGGCCCGGGAAGGAAGAGATTACAATGCAGTCCTCCTGAGCCACAGACGGAAGGGCCAGGAAAAACAGGGAAGAGTGTTTTTTTAAAAGGCAAACCTGGAGCAGAGGCACCGCAGAGACGCTAAGGTGAGGCTGCCAGGGCGGCTCCTGAGGGGCTCTGGGGGGCGCTCGGTCGAGCAGCAGGTGTGGGCCGGAGAAGTCTACATGCAGAGGCTCCCAGCATCACACAGGCCGGCGCACGCTGCAGAGAGCTGGTCCCTGCAGGAAAGCAGCTGTACAGTTTATAGCTCGGAAGTAAACCCAGGATAAGATGAAGTTAAATGAGAAGTGGCCGCATGGCGTAAGGGAATAAACACTGGAGTTAAGTCAAAAGGTCTGGGTTGTGACTTGGTCCCTGTTCTATCACTTGCCAGACTCTGTGACCATGGGCAGACCACTTAACCTCTCTGAGCCTGTTCTCACATGCAAGGCACAGAACTAGCTGCCCTGCCTACTTTACAAAGACGTGGTAGGATAGAGTATGTGCATAAGAATATGTCTATGAAGTCTGTACAGAAAAAGGGCAGCCACTGTTAATATAATGAGAACAGTTTGTGTGACACTGATGTGACCTGGCAGCCAAGGAGAGTGGACTGGAATGCGCATGTGTGAACAATGACAACTTCACTGTACTCGTCAGTGGGGGTGTCAGACAAAGATGAGTAAGCGTGTGTCTTGTGTGGCTGTCGCATTGAAAATGACTGAGTAATGAATCTGCATCATATTTCGTGTTAAGTGAAACTACTCAGATGATTCAGAGGCTGCAGCTGTGGTCAACTGGCGACTGGCAGCTTCATCATGACTGTGCACCTGCTTATGTATCACATCTGGGGCAATTTTTTGGTGAAATATTCAATCACCCATGTGACTCAGCCCCTTTACAGCCCAGATTTGGTGTCCTGAGACTTCTGGCTTTTCTCAAAACTAAAATCACCTTTCAAAGGGAAGAGATTTCAGATTGTCAATGAGATTCAGGAAAGTATGATGGGGCAGCTGATGGTGACTGGGAGAACTGCGTGAGGCTCCAAGGTGCCTACTTTAAAGGGGACTAAGGTGTCATTGTCCTATGCACAATGTTTCTTGTATTTTGTATATTTTGTATCTTCTTCAATAAATGTCTTTTTTTTTTAATTTATTTTTTTTATTTTGAGAGAGAGGGGGAGGGAGAAAGAAAGGGAGAGAAACATCAGTGTGTGGTTGCCTCTTGTGCGCCCCCTATTGGGGACCTGGCCCACAACCCAGGCATGCGCCCTGGCTGGGAATTGAACTGGCGACCCTTTGGTTCACAGGACGATTCTGAATCCACTGAGCCACACCAGCCACGGCTCTATTTTTCGTAACACATGGCTGGATACCTTCTGAACACACCTATATACATACATGTGCACATACTTATACACCTAAAGTTATATATGTAGTTACACAAGTTACATGTAATGTAGTCACGAGTTACCTATAACACACACATATAATCATTTGACTTGTATCATCACACATATAAACATCTGTATTTCATATTTAATCTGATTTATTCTGTATATATGCTGAAACAAACTTTGTCAGTAGAAACGCACAGGGCATTTAAGGAAAAGCAAGGAAGATGACCCTGAATCTAAAAGTCCAAGAGGCCACGTGGGAAGGTAAATCTGCTGTCTTGATTAAATGGCTTCAGCGTCCTTGGACATGGAACTGACTCTTTGACTCTCACAACTTAATTGAGGAAATCACAACTTAGCCACAAACAACCAGAGAGCAAAACAAGGCAGTAAAATCAGCCAGTCTGGGGCAGACTGTGTGGTCTACCTGCACCAACTCCAGGACTGTGCAGGGGGAATAAAGACAGCAGCCTGAACACACAGCCAGAGACCCGGGCCATTTCCTGTGGGAGGCTGTGGCCTATGCCAGGCAAGGGGCCCTGCTGGGTCAGGAGTCACAGCCCGCCGTGCCCGCCTCCACTCTCTCATTTTCTTTCCACCTTTTCTAGCACGATCAACATTTACTCAGGACCAACCATGCAAGAAACTAGGGGCTGGAGAAAAACAGCAACATTTTCCCTGGGGAGTTAGATATAAAAATAGGTAAGACAGCCCTGGCTGGTGTAGCTCAGTGGATTGAGCGCGGGCCTGCGAACCAAAGGATCGCAGTTTGATTCCCAGTCAGGGCACACGCCTGGGTTGCAGGCCAGTTCCCTGCAGGGGATGCACAAGAGGCAACCACACATTGATATTTCTCTCCCTCTCTCCTTCCCTTCCCCTCTAAAGATAAATAAATAAAATCTTTAAAAAAATAGGTAAGACAGAAACAGCCAAGCATCAAATAAGTAATACTGATTTTGCTACCAAAGGAAGGCGAGAAGGTGGGGGGCTACAAATGTTGGCTGGGGAAGGTTTCTTGGATTTCATGATGCTTGGCCAAGCCTTGAAGGAAAATTAGGATTCAGACAGCTGAGTGTTACAAAGGGTTATCAGAGCACTGGGGTGGCTCAGTGGATTGAGCACCGGCCTGCAAACCAAAGGGTCGCTGGTTTGAGTCCCAGTCAGAGCACCTGCCTGGGTTGTGGGCCAGGTGCCCAGTTGGGGGTGCAGGAGAGGTGACCACACATTGATGTTTCTCTCTCTTTCATCCTCCCTTTCTTTAAAAACAAATAAACAAAACCTTTTAAAAATGAAATAGAATTATATAGTTTCAAGTGTGCAATTAAAAAAAGTTTTTAGAGACAAGAAGTGTGAATCAAGACAAGGTTTGCACCTCAATTTGAATATACCAACACTACTCAACTGCACACTTAAAATGGTGAAGATGCCCTGGCTGGTGTAGCTCAGTGGATTGAGCACGGGCCTGCGAACCAAAGGATCGTGGTTTGATTCCCAGTCAGGGCACATGCCTGGGTTGCAGGCCAGTTCCCTGCAGGGGATGCACAAGAGGCAACCATACATTGATGTTTCTCTCCCTCTCTCCTTCCCCTCCCCTCTAAAGATAAATAAATGTTTTAAAAAATAAAATAGTGAAGATGATACATTTTATGTGTATGCTATCACAATAATTTTTTTTAATCCTTAACCGAGGATGTGTTTTTACTGATTTTAGAGAGAAAGGAAGGGGGAGAAAAAGAGAAAGAGAGAGAGAGAAACAGTAATCAGTTGCCTCCTGTATGCACCCTGACCAGGGAGTGAACCCACAACCTAGGGATGTCCCCTGACTGGGGATGGAACCTGCAACATTTTCGTGTACAGGATGATGCTCCACTTAACTGAGTAACCTGGCCAGGACCAAAATTGATTTCTTTAGTTTTTTTTAAAAAGACTTCATTTATAGAGAAGGGAAGGGAGAAAAAGAAGGAAAGCTCACATGTGAGAGAGGCATCGATCCGTCGCCTCCCTCTCACATGCCCTCAACCAGAGACCTGGCGCACAACCCAGGCATGTGCCCTGACTGGGAATCGAAATGGCGAACCCCCGGTTTGCAGGCTGGCACTCAATCCACAAGCCACACCAGTCAGGGCTATTTTTGTTTTTTAAAGAGGTGCTTCCTAAACAGGAAAAAAAACCTTTTTTTTAAGGAAGGTATGAATGCACACTGCCACTGGTAGCGAGTAATGAGCTGAAAAGTGGGATTCTGTGCAGAGGCCATGGGCGATTCAGTGAAGCAGGTTGACGCTGGACTGAAAAACCTCATCGCAGGTGGCACCTGACCCCCTCCCCAAGGCTTCTAACTTCATGGTCCAAGGACGGGCCTCAAGTTTTGGCCGTGAACACCCTGTAATAAACATCAAATGCTTGTTCACGCGTGCATTTTGATCTAGAGAGACAGTAAACGGCTTTCGGATTCTCAAAAGGGTTTGTGACTTAGACAACTTGGAGACCACTCATTCAGGCCATTGGCAGGGGGCCTGAGTGGGGTGGGACGTGGCTGAGCCCATTTCCCCTGGGACTCGCTGTTAACTGAACACCAGACAGCATTCGACAAAGGGATGCCACACCTGCCGTTAGTGGTTTCTTCCTCGCTAAATATCTAACAGAGCTACTGGCAATTTATGAGAGCTGCTCGCCAGGGGACGCCTCTTGTAGGAAGGAAGCTAGCAGAGGGTGAGTGGAGAAGAGAAGCCAGTAAAAGGGACAGAAGGTGAGAAGATGCAATAAATTCAAGTGCCACAGAAGCCAAAGGAAGAAAGGCCTGGGAGAGACAAAAGCCCTTACCAGTGTCAAGTACAAGAGAAGGATTAAGAAAGATAAGGCAATGTCCAAAAAAGATGACCGAATTCTATGACCTTCAGATGCATGGATTCTGTCAGGTGATGAAATGAGACGTCAGAGGTTAAGGATAAGGTGTCCAAATTGGGACACTTGTAGAGCAAAGGGCAGTGCTGTTGACAATTTTGTCCAAACACCAGGCCTGGGCAAACAGATCTACTCAGTTACCAGGCTGAGGAGGAAGTCAGTACAGCCAGGAAGGCAGCAGATACCAACTCCAAGGCTTTGGCCCTGAAAAGGTAAACAGGATGTGAGTCAGAAGCACTAGTGAGATAAGGGAAGCCTTTATCAGTTACTTATCCGGGAGGCAGGGTGGACTTCCGAGGTTTGAAAGGGGGAGGGAAGGAGGGAATGAGAGCATCTTGCATCCTCCATCCCCCTGAACATCACCATGCACACAGAGGGAACTCGGCCGCTTCTTGCGTGAATGTTGACCGTGGGACTCTGGTCCTCCCGGAAACAGGAAGGAACAGAACAAGCAGGAAAGGGGAGGGGCCTTTCTTCCTTCGAAACTACACAGGAGGAAAGGAAATGTCTAACATGAAAAGGCAAGCCAGAGCATTTTCTTTCAACCTAGTGAGCACCAGCGACACAGCTGTCAGAGAAGGACGCGTTTCCATTTCCAAATCAGCCTCACTGAGGCCTTTCCTTCAAGGGAAAAAATCAGTAAGAAAGTTAACTCTTGGAGTTCTTTGGCCCCAATTCCCACGGAAATGGTCAGAAGTAGAGTAAGGAAACGTATCCTCGGTGAAACATCCGCCACTCGGTGCCGAGCAGTTGTTTTGCTGATAATTTCACTTCAGGCAGATGTCAGCTTAAACAGGTAAGAAAAGAGCAGCTGGTGCTGGGATGCAAAGATGCGGCCGTACTCGCTTGGGGCTGTGGAAGAGACGCCTTTGCGGATGAAACGAGCAACAGAGTAAGAGAGGCTATAAAAGTGTCGTCGCTGGCGATGCCTACCAGCCCAGCAGTGAGTCAGGGGACCACAGGTGCAGTAGGACAAACTTGTAGCCAACTCTCCAAGCTGGGAGAACCATTTAAATAGAGTGTGGCCTGTGTAACCGTGCAGGACGGAGCAGGATCGCACACGGCAAGCTCTTGCTTCTTCTGGGGCAGCTCTACCAGCGGGAGGGGGCGGGGTGGGCGGCACCGGGCGGCACCGGGCGATGGGAGAACAAGCCCGCATGCTGCGTCGTCAGCGCCTTTGGACCGTCCCCCTGAGCGCCCATCCGCCCAGCTCTTCCTCTGTTTGTCTCAACAGTTTTCTTCCACCTTCCAACCACCAGCCGTGGAGTCAGAGAACGCATTCCCCCTTCTTTTCGTTTCTGTGGCACTCTCAAAATGTACAGGAAAAACCCGAGTGACCGTGCTGCTCTCGTTCGCTGTCGCGGTTGGAGGCCTGGCCCGCCACTCGCCCGCACTCTGATCTCTCTGCTCGGAGAGAGATTCAAAGAGAGAAAGGCCAACCTGCTGCGAGGACATATCCTCCACTCCAAGTGACTCCAACGCTGACCTCCCCCGCTACGCACTTTTGCTAGAATAAATTATTCCAGGACCATACTATGTAAAGGGGGAGGAAACTCGGCCAAATGCCAGGAGGAGGGTAAATTAATCGAAACAGCATTCATACACGGACAATTCTTAAGTGACCACCAGGCACCATCTCACCCAAAGGAGAGGGAAGGCTTTCACAGAACACACCGGAGAGGCGCAGGTCCCACACCTCCAGGGGGAGAAGCTGTACAACCTGGTGGCACAGTACGGCCAGTGGATGGTCACTGGGGAACGCTCAACCGCAGGAAATCAATCTTAAGGCCTCGGTCACACTCTAAAACACGGAGTTCAGAGTATACATTTAAATAACCAGACAGGCAGATGTTTATTACAAAAGTCAGTTTATTTTCCCTTCCTGTGTTTCATATTTTCCCTTTTTGTCAGTAATGAGCAACCGGACTGGGGATCTGCTGGATTAAATAATATGAACAAACACCAAATTTCAGAGTATAAAGCAGGATGTTGAAAAATATTCCCTAACCCAATGTAGCAAACTAGGCAATCCTCAAAATTGCACATTTACTCCCTAGTTTGCGTACATAATTTTAAATATTTATACAGAATGACCTCAACGTATGGAGGATTATGAGGGGGGCCCAAAAAACCCAGAATTATCTTCTGAAGGGCAGGGCCCTTGTAGTACAGGCCCCCCCCAGGTGAGTGTTCTAGGAACCCATGTGTAACAGTGCACCACCAGGCGTTGTTGTGAGAGGCTGCGTTTGGCTTCAGTGATCTTTTTTTTGAAGACTCTTTCAACGCGTTTGCCCATTTCACGATGGGTGATTTACAAGCACACCTGCCCACGCCGAGCTGAACGTTCAGCAGTTCTGGACCAAAAATAGCATGACCTCTGCGCCCCACCCTCCCTGTTCACCTGACCTCATCCCAGGCAACTTCTCACCTCCCCAGATGGAAAAGGTCCTCGAAGGGAAATGCTCTGCCGATGCGGACGAGGCGACACAGGAACGGCAGACACACGGGAAGGTGTCAAAAACCCGTGAGTTCAAAACCTGTTCCGAGCAGTGGGGAGAAAGTCTCAACAGGTGCACTGCATCAGACGGAGAGCACTCTGAAGGTGACTGAGGTTTGAACGTGTAAGAATGAAGACGCAATTCCTTATGATAAATTCCGGGATTTTTGGTCCCATCTCACGGTAAAGAATTCACAGCCTTGAAGACGTAAACTCTGCAAACCTCTAAAGAACAGGTACCTAAATACCCCTCAGGCGCTAGGTCTTTCCTTTCTCTCCAATTTTAGTCCTCTGCTGAGGTAACTCAAGGAACCTTGCTGCAACCGAGACCAACCCCTGGAAATGAGGCTGAGCAGGGCGATTCTCAGCGGGCCCCAGGCAGCAAATCCGGGGCCCAGTGTGTCGGCCGTGGGATACACGCTGGCATGTTCACAGCGGACACACCTGCGGTCCTTGAAAGGCTGACCGAACTCTTTCAGGAGTCAGTTGGTTTTGAATGGAGACGGAAAACAAGTTGACAACAATTTGACGGTATTTTTGCTTCTGTGTGTAGTGTGATCTTTCCCACAGGGTTAACAAAGGCCTTCTCGATCTACAGCGGGCTTATGCTGGATCCAGCTGGAGCACTTTCTCAGGACGGGAGGCTTCAGAGATGAGCCTCATTTCCAAAGCAAAATGCAACGAGTCTTTGCGCTGACGTAAACCATGCACAGCTGCCTTGTGGGCACTAGCTTTCTAGGCTGAAGAACGAGGGTCCAAGTCCAATACAGCCTTTCAGGTTAAAGGGATAAACCTCAACAGGCCCAGCAAAGACACCGGCAGATTCACAGGCCATCTGTACATTCATGAAACGGTGGAGGTCATCAGCGACAGTTCCTGTAGTGCAGCAAAGCAGCCGGCCCCAGTCCGGTCCGCATCGCAGGGGCTGACGCTGCCGGAAGGGGCTTGGCTGTCTGAGGTTGTGCTGGATCCCTCGAGACAACCCCAAAAAGGATGAATTAAAAGAAGTAACAGTCCTGACGTGTCTCCCATCATTCTTGGTCTTTTGGGGCACAGTCACTCACTCAGTACGCGAGCCTGCCGCCTTTGCACAAGAGCGCGTATCTCCCTCACTATTAATGGCGAGATAAAGAGAACTGTACAACTTGTCTGTGAAGAGAAAAAAGCGTGAAATGTGCAGCAATAATGTAACTGGGTCTGCTGGAGCACTGTGTTTTGAACATAATAATGACTTTGGACAATTACATTCATTCTGACTTCATGCAAAGACAGCTCTAACCTTCAATGAATTAGAAAATAATTTTGAAAATTACAGCTTATATTACAAAATACTTAATGTTACATTACAGTCTCCAAAAAAAGAACTGTTGCACAAATTAAATAATTCACAACAGGTGGAACAGAAAATCGATCCTGGGGCTCAGATTAAAAGCAGTGTTTCTTAAAACAGATCCAGTTTCTTTCCATTACAATTTCTAGTATGATCATAACAGCAAGTTCACCAGGAGACGCTCCCTCTACTTAGCAGGGGCACTGAGTGGACAGTTTCCTGACCAGCTTCTGGAAGCCACAAGGCAGTAGGCAGAAGAAAACGTCCTTTCTGAGAGCAGAGTACGCAAGCCTGGAGGCAGCACCAGGGAACTTACCCCCTGGACAAGATGGCAGTGTCTGGGCTTGGGACAACTGAGGCTGCCTCCGATCAGGGTGCCCTGGACTGAGGGACAGAAACTGGGTGCATCCCTGGTGGATGAAGCTGCCACTCAACTCTCTCAGGCAGACCTGTCTTGAGCACCACCTCACTGAAAATGGGACAGACGTCATGTGCTTATTCAGAAAGCAACATTTCAGAAGCACAAGGCTTTATTCCATACTGGCCATTTCCCAGGAAGCACCAAATTCCAGCCAGCAATGTCTCAGGCACAACACGTGTTTTCTCAAGAGACTCAAGGTTCATTTTAGAACCTGCACTTTTTTAACCCCATGTGGCTTGGCGCACGCTGTAATTTCCTTCAGAATTTCCAAATTATATTTACCAGACAGAGAGCACCTGCAAGAGCACTCTGATTAATGGTGGCTGATACTTTAAATAAGTCTCTTGTCATTTTTTTCTGGTTTTATAAATGACAACACTCATTAGACTCAGGTCAAGGGCAAACTAAGGGCCCTTTGCCTCCTTAAAGCAAGAATGTCTTTTACAGTAATAAAATGTTACTTTTCACAAAAGGGTCTTTAAAAGCAATCAGCAGTTTTGCTGTTTTAAGAAGCGATTTAAGTAAATGCTTTGAACTAAATTAATAAGAAAACATACTAATTAAAAAAAGGGGGGCACGCACTTACCATGAGAATGAAGAAGTAGAAAACCCACATCCATCCTAGGTTGTCCTGGATCAAAGACACTAAATACTGTAAGGGAGAAAAAAAGTAAATTACAACACAACCCTTCATAACTAATAAAACGAAGTGGCTGAAAGTCAAGTAAACACGGCTCTTCTAAAACATAAGAGGGGAGCTAGGGTTTGCACGCTGCTCCGCAGTTTACAAGGCCCCCCACACACGTGTTCCTGAGGAAACTACTCGCAGCCTCCACCCTGTGAGCCCGCAGAGGCCGAAGACAGACACCGCGTAACAGGAGACGTGGGTTCAAGAGGCTTCTTTCCTTCTGCTGTTAGGAGAGGAAGATACACATCCTCAAGTCACTCCCGTTTACTCGTCCTTTCTTCCCACGAAAGGTACTCTGATTGAGGCTTTCAGAAATTGTCTGTCTTTTAAGTATATCACTCATTTTACAATTACGCTGTTTGCTCATAGATTACTGTATGACTTTAACATCCCACAACATATTCTTTTACTTTATTTTCAATGAATAAAAACAGCATTTAACCCATTTTTTTATTAAGGGAAAACAACATAAAATGTACTCTTTTATAACCATTTTTCAGCGTACACTCAGCAGCATCAAATACACTCACAATGCTGCACAACCATCACCACCATCTGTTCCCGGAAGTCTTCCTCACCCACACGGAACCTCCGTACCGGTCGGCAGTGACTCCCCACTGCCCTCCCCTCCCAGCCCCTGGCAACCTCTGCTGTGCTTTCTGTCTCTGCACTTGCTCTACGTCCTCACCAACCAGGTATGAGAACTCCAATGTCTACACGTCCTCATCAATACCTGTTTTTTTAAATTAATTATACCCATCCTAACAGGTGTGAGGTGGTGTCTCATTGTGCATTTTTGTTTGCATTTTCCTAACGACTAAGAATGTTGAGAATCGTTTCAGGCATTTGTACGTATCTGTTATGACAATTTGTCCCCATGTTTTCTTCTAAAAGTTTTATAGTTTTAGCTCTTGAAGTCAGGTATTCGATCCATTTTGAGTAAATTTCTATGTATGGTATAAGGTAAGTATCCAAATTAATTCCTTTGCATGTGTACATGCAGTTGTTTTTTCAGCACCATTTGGTGAAGAAGCCATTCTTCCCCATTAAATGGTCTTGGCACCCTTGTCAAAAACCAGTTGGCCAGAGCCCTGGCCGGGTGGTTCAGTTGGTTGGAACACCATCCTGTGCACCAGAAGGTGTGGGCTCGATCCCCGGTCAGGGCGTGTACGGGAGCCAACTGATCGATGTTGCGCTCTCTTATCAATGTTTCTCTCTCTCCCTCCACCCCGCCTTCCTCTCTTTCTAAAATCAGTAAAAACATATCCTCAAGTGAGGACTCAAAAAAATCAATTGACCGTAGGTTTGAGAATTTAACTAATCCATGTTCTTTGATCACATTACTCATCAGCTTTATGAAAGAAGAAATTAAAGCAGAACAGCTTAGTGATTTAGCCTGAATCGCATCACAGGAAGCAAAAAAGCAGAGGTCTAGTCGCCCACTGAAGGAAGCGCAGTGGGTGCTTCCAAGCACCGTCTGCTACTTTATCTGTCCTTTAGGTAACTCACCAGTACACGATTTACACACCATGATGCTCACCCATGTAAAGAGTAAAACTCAACGGCAGGCAGTATACTCACAGCACAGTGCGACTGTCACTGCAACCTAAGTTGAGACTGTTTTCATCACCCCCAAAAGAAACCTTGTCCCTGTTACCAGTCACTCCACCGGCCTGTCCAACCCTGGGCAACCCCAACTCTCTGTGGGTACAAATCTGCCTGTGCTGTTCACTTCATCTGAATAAAAGCATATACAATGTGTGGTCTCTCGTGACTGGCTTCTTTCACTTAGCACATTTTTAGGTCTGTCCATGTTGTAGCACCTGCCGGTCCCTCATTTCTCTGTAACTACCCAATAATACTCCTTTACAAGGATACACCACATTTCATTTATCCCTTCTTCAGTTGATGAACATCTGAAGTGTTGCTACTTTTTAGCTGTTATAAACAATCCAGTTACGAACATTCGTGTGCACATGTTGACACGGACACTTGTTTTCATCCAATCTTACCAAGCCCCTGCCACTTGTCCAAAGCACACTACGTGCTGGGAATAGGAAGAACAGAGGGCCTGATCCCAGGAAAGCAGAGTCCAGCACAGTGGGCAGGTAAACCCGTAAATGTGAGACACCGTGACCCGCGCTCCATCACAGGCATGCACCAGCTGCTGGGGAAATCCAGAAGGAAAAACCGTTCTTTCCTTGGGCAGTCAAGGAAAGGAAGGGAGAATAAAGTTACTCGAGGTGACTTAGGGGAGTAGCCAGGGAGAAGGCTGATAGAGTTTTTAGTAACAAATCGTGGAGCGTAAGGTTTCACACCCCAGGCAATGGGAAATCTTTCAGAAATCAACACAAAGGGGAAGGAGTGAAGCTAACAATGACGGACTCCTGATCCTGCTGCCCAAACCATGAGTTAGGAATCTGCAGACGAGGAGGTGAGACATTCTAAATAAAGGTAAACTCCCTGAAATGTTCATTGCAATCCACCCATTTGATTAATAAGGAAAACATTAGCGAGGAAGAGTAGCAAACTGCAGTGCTCTCAGAAAAGGATGCCTAATGCAGTCTCTCCTCACCGCTTGTATACAGACATCTCAACTGGCAGCCAAAGCATTTTTTGGTTCCTACTCCAGAGCACGATCAAGTAAGCAATTTCTCCACCTCTGCGAAGGTTTTTCTGCTTCAGTCTCATAACCCAATATGCTAAGCACATCCATTGTGCCAATCACCCATTCTACAACCATTCAACAAACAGCTGAATGTCTACCGGGGGCCAGGTACCACGCTGGGTGCTGGGGCTACAGCAGAGCACAAAGCAGCGCAAAGGCCACCCTTGTGACGCTTACCCTGCGGTGGGAGAGACAGGTGTCTTACCAGCACATACACACCACGTGGCTGGGTAGCGGGAAGTGTTAAAGATGGTTTCTTTTCCTTCACACTTGCCCTCTCGTTCACAAATGCATACCAGTGATATATCCCCACTAAACAAGCAAAAACAGCAATGACCTAAATGTCAAAACTACGAACCTTTTCCTTCCATTCTCCTTCCCCCACCCTCTCCACATCTATGATCTTACTAACTCCACCTTCGATTCTGGATTCCTATTTCTCTGACCGCCGGGCATCCCCTATGGTATTGCCTACGTTCTCCTTCCCCATTTAACATCTCATCACTTCCGAAATTTCAACTACGCTATTCATGCGGCTGATTCTCAAATCCTTATTTCTGCAAAATCAGCACTCAGTGACCTGCAGTGGCATACCCTAGGAGAGGCATGACTCATGACTGTTCCAGACAGGAGATACCCTTCTGAGATAAGGCTCCTTTAAAAAAAAAAGAGAGGGAGAGACCGATCCAAAGAGCTCTTACTACATATAGCAGGCCAGTCTCGGCCCAAAAGCTCTCAAACTTTAGAACACAGAAGAATCACCAGTAGGCTTGTTGAAATACAGATCTCCAGGCAACCTGTGGTAAGCTTAGAGCTCTCTACTACTGATGAGCATCCTGGGTGACCCTGATACAAGACACGCACAAACTGCCCTTGGAGACATGTTGTAGGAAGGCGAGAAAGGGACTCTGAGCAGCTGCAGTCCCTGGCCACTCCTGCTAGGGATCCATGTAAAGAGAGAGAGAGAGAGGGTGACAGACAGAGACAGAGACAGAGACTGTGTGTGTGCGTGTG